>UXSR01000060.1:0-102487 GCA_900604375.1 Mesocestoides corti
AAGAACTGCAAAACGCATAAAGTCTGAAGTGTTAATTGGTTTGGTGAACGCAAGCCGCTTTGTTCAGTGCTGCATCACTGGTGTAATTGAATGTGCTGAAGGATTGTGGAATCGGGTGCCAGAGCTGGTAAAGACCGTAGACCCAGCTCTAATGTATCTCCTCGTCGCAATAAGCGGAACCTGGTTTTCCACCTCTGTATGATTAGTCATGTGGTCGAAGTGGATCCCATTTCTGACTGGGAAACAGCCCCCCCCCTTCAGGAAGAGAAATACAACTTGAAAGGTACGTGGCGCCCTCTGAGTTGCCCGTTAAAATTGTGGCCAAGTAATTGAAGTGGAAGGTGATCAGGTTCGCCGGCCTCAGGAGGTAGATCCAAACCCTAGTAGTTGTAAATTTATACGCATCGCGCACTCAATACAATGCCCTTCTCAACGACCTGAAACGTTAATTTGTTGATGGTCTGGTCATTAAAGAGAATACCCCACGTTGCTGTGTTGAAAACCTTTGCAAGCACGACAGTTGCTATTTTCTTACACTTGGTTTACGGAATAAAATTATTTTCTGCATTGGTTTTGAGAACGTCCACTTGTGGGACTGGAACAACCCCCTCCCAAATTTGCCCACCATCTGTCGATTGTCAACAGTTGACTTGAGAGGTTAACGGTTTTGGCAATGAGGTAGCAAGTGGTAATAAATCGTTGAGGCTGAGGCACTTAACGCTAGACAAGACAAACTAGTGACGTTAACAGAAATACCTGTAAAACCTTTCCCAATGTCCCAAACAAGAAAAGCATGCGGTTCCGGTTATGTTCTTTGTTAATAAAAGATAAAATCATTTTATATCAGTTTAAAGATTTCTTTCAACGGCTTAAAAATTTCGGCACTTCAGTGTTCGATCAGAAACTCTAAGTAGCACGACACGATCCTTAAAAAATATTATGGGAAATAGAGATTTTTGGAACTTAAGCAAAGCGGTTAGATGTAATTATCCAAAGCTGTCCTCGCAGCAGCATTCGCGGGATTCACTTGATTCATCTACAATTTAAAAAAAGGTTAATTGAGTTGCCGGAAAAGCAAGAGAATTGTGTGAGCTAACGCCGACAAGTTGTTCCATAGCCCACAGGAAGGCCTAGGTGATAGGGATCTCTGTGCGCATGGAAACAAGCGTGTTCGTAAACATGAAAAGGTACGCTTTTGTAGAACAGAGGGGCGTAGTTAAGCATTAGGAATTGGATTGGCAGATAGGGCGATTAGATGCGACTTAACTCGCGCGCTGAGCACGGAACCAGAACTGTTATCAAATTGGGTGAACACAGAGGTCTAGACTCACGCACCTATCGGTTTAAAACACGGCTGAAGTTTGCGTTCGCACAACAATACAAAAAAACTAACCCCAAATACAAAGCAGTCAGAGGGAATTCGAGGTGACCTCCTGCATGCCAAGCCCCAGAAGGGTTGGGGGAAGGTCGTGTGTGAGGGCGGCCACACGCCCCAGGAAATTGAGTTTTTCTTCGTCGGTGATTATCGAGTTGGCAGGGGGTGGTTGCGGAAGCCGAAGGAAAATAACGGATGTAGACGTCTCCGAGTTGCAATGCGAGTGAATTAATTGATTAAGGCCGTTGATGTTGTCCTTCTCTGCTGATGGACTAAAGTCGACGACATGGACATCAGCCTTAAAGAAAAAAACGAGAGAGTCCGGCAAAGTGAAACACACAAAACTTCACACTTAAATATTTACTCTTTTAATTTTTTCTGTGATTTAAACATTGCTTAAACTAGTATCCCAGAGGATATCAGTACTAGAATCGGCTGCGAACTCGTCAATTTTTCGGAATTAAAAATACAAGCACACAATCCAACAGTATGGTTGTCATTGCTAGGTGGTGCAAGGTTAACTGGCCGCCGCTACGTAGACAAATTGAAGCGTAAATCACTTAGAGATAAATTTCGCTTTTGCGGAATTCGGGGTTCTACGATGTTTAGCGTTTACTCTGCGATTGTGCCACCACATTTTCTGAAACAACAAAGTCAAGCTATTAAAATAGAAAGAGATACTAAATATAGTACTGCAGAGCAAAAAATCTTAATTTGAAAAAGAAAGGCCCCAATCACGTAAGAAAACATGAAAGTCCTAAATTTATCCAAATTCCTACAACCTGAGAATTAGGATTATCCTTTCCACGTTGCAGTAAAAATTTGGGTGGAACTGCACAATCGATATAGGTTATGCAATATCGCCACGAAGTTAACTAAACACCGCAACAATGTGATCACATCAATAAATCAATAAACGCGGAAGCTCATGGGAAAAAGGTAGCAGGGTTGAGAAGAGAAACATCGAGGTTCAAACCTCAGTCTACAAACTTGGCATGATTGGCAAGCCAAACGTGGGAATGTCCTCTGATGAGTTAGCATTATGACAATCACTAGTAGTTTAAGAGTGATTGGCCAGGCTACCTGAATCCGCAGACCCTGGAGGACTTCTTCCACCCTGGAAGCCAGTACAGCCTCCCCACCTACGCTGCTAGGAATGAACACACGTATCCTCATCGGTCGCCGACGTCGTCGCCTTAAATCTGGCGATCGACCCACCAAGCAAGCCAACTGGAGCAAAAAGAAGCTGCTTCGGTCGAAAAGGTGCTGCTGCTGCTGGTGGTGGTGATCTTCGTCAGGGAAAAAATTCACAGGCCAGACATCTAGGTAGGCTGGTTGGGCGTTGGCGAAAATGGATAGTGGAGAGCGGATATTACGATGAGGAGTGTCTCCTGCGAGTTCAAATTCATCACAAGCAAGTAGATGAAAGTTGCGAGCCAAGACGACGTTCTTCTACAAAATTTCAAGATAACATCACTTCAGAGATGTGGTGCCTACGTGTTTGGATCAATCGAAAGTCTTCGCAAACTAGAAGTTGGCGCATGCATTAGGAGGCATGTCAAACAGAAAACACAACACCAACCACAAAATCCCTTGAACAACAACAAGAGCCCGTCTACTTGGAACAAGAAGTTCAGATTTCGAGTTGTCGGAAACCACAGTTTAGTCATCTTTCACAGACTCGCGTATTAACGCAAAAGAGTAAAGCGGAACTACAAAAACCGGGTAACTAGACGAGCATTCAAGAAACAGTAATCACTAGGTAAATTACTTAAAAAGAAGATCGAGGGAAGAATGGAGTTCTACACCAGGGTAAAAAAGGCACTCCACGTTTTGGATTTCAAATCGCGAGACATCATGGCCCCCACACGATGTGTGTGGTCATAAGAATTTCTAGATCGATGCAAATTTACCAAAAAACAGCTCTAGCAGCAGTGATGCAGCACTGAACAAAGCGGCTTGCGTTCACCAAACCAATTAACACTTCAGACTTTATGCGTTTTGCAGTTCTTTGGTGGGTGGTGGGATGACTTGCTGTCAAACGAGACTAGGCTCAACAGACTCACTCCCGAAACGCACGTTCACCATCAACATGTTGCACTAATGTCAAGTAACCCGTAGTTCCCCTTCACACCAACGGCCTTGGTTATTCTAACACACACACAGTTGGGAAGGTGAAGCACTCTGCTGTGATCGAAGCACCAACAAGCGTGCGGTTGGTGGTGGTCTGCGTGAGGCGGTGAACGGGTGAAACTCAACCAATGAAATTCAAACCACATCTGCCCTTGGTAACAGTTGCTACATGCGGCCTTGAGCCATTATGGAGTAATACGATCTGATTTGTCACTGCATGTCCAACATACAAAGTCACAGTGACAGTTGTGTTGGGTAACAGTACTTCAAAGTAAGTGCTTTCTCCTTCGTTCTCGTTCAATGACAGCGAACCTTGGGCTATGTTCTCGACACCTTATCGTGTCCACAAATTGACTTTTACAACTACGTCGATGCGTGCGATCCACCACTCGTCCACTGTCACCTCCTTGTCCAGTGGGGCCCTGGCCTTTCGAGTAATCAATGAAGTAACTCGTGTGAATCTCGCGTCCACATCTAAGCTCAGTTGCATGCCAAAGTCCCAACCCACTAACCTCCCATCGATTATCAATTTGGTTTTGGCCATTTAACATCTCTACGACGTCGTCGTTTAGATGCCCTGCCTATCAAAACTACTGGCTCATGCACGCACACTTTTTAACGGTGGCTGTTCACATGCACATAGTAATGGTAGATACGTAGATTTGGATTTACCGTCTCAATACCTACCGAAGCACACTTGAACTTCAGATTTAAAGTTTAAAGTCTAGTTTTGGGCACAGCTAAAACCTGTATTGGCACATCTGAGTCAACAGAACAAGTAGATGCCATCATCATGGCTAGGAACACAGGAATTCGTAGAGTATTATGCATACTAACCTCAGAACAGGAAGCACTAAATGCATTCCGAATCAATATGTCTGAATATACATGTAGGTATCTTGTTAGAGAGCACTCGATCGTTCCAGGTGGACGAACAACTGCGAAGAACGCATTTTATTTGTGGTGAAATGCTTTATTCAGTTAAACACCTTCTATACACCAGCCTATTGCAACAACATACTTTTAATGAAACAACTGAACACAAAGCCGAAATCGATGGAGGAGTCTAGGGTCGAGAACTCGCTTCAACGGTTTTACACATACAAACAAACTTGATGCTTAAATAGCAGCGTGGATAGTGCCAATAAGGGTCGGGGGTCCCAACGGGCAGGCAGAATGACAGGTAAACGCGTTGCCGGAAGGTCCTCTCATTCACTGCCATAAACATGCATACGCACACACAAACAGGGGAGGGAAGAGTTACTAGTTTTGTTTTTGCTTGTGGAGAAAAGGCACCTTTTCAGAGTACTTCTGCAGCCTAAAATGACAAAATTGAAAGATAACGCAAATTGCACAGTCATATCTTAAGGCAAAAAGACCCCCACTTATTAATCATCGTCTTCAACGACTTTGACTCAGTAAAAGTTTACAGAGTTACCTGGATATTTTCCCAATGTTCTAATTTTATTTTACAGAGGTGCTAAAGTCCAATTATAATCGGAGATAGTTTTCAAAACAGTTATTTGGAGTAGTTGGAACAATAAACACACGATAACTACCGGTCCAAAATACAAAAACAAATATATTCAATTCGGAAGCCCTGTTTTATTACAGATTTCGTAAGCTAAACTCTCATAACCCACACACAGATTTCAATACGTAAAGAACAATTGACATCAATGCGGTAAAACGTTGCCAATGGTATGTACTACATAATTCCTTTACACTGCGCAAATTAATCATTTTACCTTGTTGGGAGTTAAGGCGGCCACAGTCGCTAGTCCAGGCACGTGAAATATTTCGTGATATTACAAGCACATTAAAATCCCATGCCTGCTTCACTCAAGCACGTATTGCCAAGCTTCACACCACGCGACCGCAATAAAACGAATTCATGTTTCGAGGTCGACTTACTTGCTCCACACATTGTTAAACGCCTTTTTGGGCTTCTCCATTGCCTTATCAATTTGTACCTGCAAGTAAAGAACAAAACCACCAGGTAAAAAATTGTCATAAGCACTTGTTCAAGGCGATGGCCAGAATAGAAATGGCATTTGCAAATTAATTAGCCTTTAGTTACCCTAGTAAATGAAAAGTTAAAGAAACCAGAATAGAACAATAATAACATTAAAACGACCAAAATTAGCTAAGATAAACCAGTAGTAGGCCATTACATGTTCACATAAAAACACTGTCGAAATTATTATGGGGTTATGCAAAATTACGTCACAATAACGGGTTATTTTGGGAAAACTACAAATTCTGGTAGATGAAACAGGGAAAACGACTTACGTGGTATAAGTCGTAGAGCTTCGGCACGGAAAAAAGTAGAGCAAATGCTTGAAATAAAAACAAACCAAAGGCAGTAAGTTACGAAATCAAAGTTTAAACCCTCGAATAATGTTAGGTAAAAGTGACATTAAAGTCCTGTTAGGATGCATGGGGAAATTTATAGTCTGTTAACAATTTCTCGGCATTTTCCCAAGGAATATCCAGAATGACTTGTTTTACCAATAACATATATTGGGGAAGTACTGCTTAGCAGTTCATAGCAGTGGGCATGACGTAAATAAGCTGTTAAAAACTTACCAATAAGAACAACAGTGATTAGATTGAAGAAGCCTCCAAGTATTGATAAAAGATACATACAGAGAGCAAACTAGAAGAAAAAAAAACAGATTTAGAATGACGCATTTGACTTAGAAATAAAATGAAATGAAAGATTGCCTTACTTTCAGAGAATCAATATAATTCTCTATCAGCAAATAATGCCTCATGCGTTGAATAGTGTTCTCGCATTTATCAATACCTTCGTTTACTAATTCGTGAGCGCGTGAACGAAGAACGTTGGGATCCTTTGTGAACCAATCACTGAAACGGCCGAAAAGTAGCAGCGTCACAATACACTCGACAAATTGCACCCAGCTCAACGCTTCATATTGTAATTATAAGAAATAACACCATGAGGACTCTACATGACTGGAACCATCCGAGGAACAAGTAGAGTCGTATTAGAATTCGAAAAGTGGGCAGACATAGCTAGATTATGTGCTAAGTGACAAGATATGTTTTGGCACATTGAGCTTATAAAACGACAGAACAGTTTTTTTTTGGGAAAATTTAAAAATACTGAAAATTTTAAAGTGATAGCCAATGCCATTATGTATTAGGCCTCGACCACCTTTCATACTGTTATCGTAACTGCATGGTTGATAATTCAAAGATGAAGAGATACAGCATCGTAGGGGAATCAGAAGAAAACATTTAACTAAGCCGTTGATAACGGTACAATCAAGCGAACACCACAACCTAGATAGCCAGGTTAAAGTGAAACACGCAATAAAATTATTCGAGTCCATTAGATTTAAATTAAGGCACATCTAGCACACGCCTTAAAAACAATTTACACTAAGAGGCCGAACTAGTGAAATATAATGACATTGGACAGAAGAAAGGCGCAATGAGGTCCCGCAAAACAAGAGGCCAGCATGCAAGCATTCATATAAAAATAATGACGTGGATCTTTTTAATGTCACCATAGCAGCTGTTTTGGAATCACATTTACCAGTATAATCATTTAGAACGGATCTATCCAAAGTGAGGGGATATTAAGACAGATAAATCAACAAGTAGAACAATTCAGCTTACCTAAATGGGGGTTTAGCAGAATCATCTTTCTTCGATGTAATTAAATCGTAATAAACACGCGCCGCTCCCGTACAGCAAAGAATGGTGAGACAAACATATGCAAAAACGGAGATCAAAGAAAGGTATCCAATGCTGAATAGAAGAGTGAAGCCTGTCGACATGACAATAGCTGACTCAATTGGATTTTTCCAATAGATCAGCGAAACGACTGCAAAATGACAAACGGCAAAGTCAACAAATGAGACAAATTTTTGCCATAAATTATTCGTCTAGTTAAATTTCCTCCTCTATCTGTACATCAAAACTGAATTCTGAAACCCCTTTATTTAAAATCTAAACTAATATATTGACCTGTACTACAAAAAAAACTACCTATTTCGGTCCATGAAGTTCGGGCTGGATAAGACCACACATAACTCCCCGAAAACAGACAAAAGGAAATCGGAAATGGGACTAATGTTAACGATGTTGTACAAAGATGCTGTCAAATTACTAATAAATGTAATGAAATCTTACGGCCTTTCTGCATAGAGTACGAGGCTTACTGTTGAGCGCGAAAAAAGCTAACAAAACATACCTTTGGGTGGAAGTTTCTCCATTCCACTACATATGAATTCTAAAAGGGCGTAAAGTAACAAGTCTGAGCATACTTATGTCATCTTTGGGGACCGCAGGGACTGAGTTCATAGTGAAACACGAAACAGAGAACGGTTACTAAATTCCGGCTTCTCGAAAATAGCTAGGCCTGTTAATGGTTCCTATTCGACCAATCAGTCAGTCGTCAGCTCAAATCAATCCACATAAAAAATAAGTCTGCTAAAAAAGTAAACACTTAAATTCGTTTCTTAAACAAAAAATTTCTTAAATTTTGTTAGAAAAGAATTATTTTGAAAAGGGCCTTAATAAGTTTAAACATTCATAATTACCATTGAAAATGTCCTGCTTCAGTAGCAATTTTTAATAAATCCAAAATTTCTCACAAAATTTGAACTATATACCTTTTTTCTTATAACGTCGTGAAATATTGTCATGAATTTACTAAAATAAATGCCAAAAAATACCTAGAAATTTGTTATATATAAATTTTGTTTATTTTTGCATGATAATTTATTAGAACTTATGCAATAAAAACGAATTTTTTGGAAATGTAGGCAAAAAAGAGATGACAATGCCGCAATTAAGCTATAATTGCTTTTATCGAAAATGCTTCATGTACGATTAGTCATTTGCTGTAGCGCATCCATCGAAATCCGTATTTGATGTATTTTATGAGTGTAATTAGTATTTTGTATCAATAATAATTTTGCAAGTTTTTTTTGACAAAACCCGGCAAGTTTGCATTCAGCTCATGCATAGTTGGCATACTGGAGAGTAAAACTATTGGATAATTTAACAAAACAATTTGGCTGCTGGTTTATTCTTTTGTATCCTTTTAGAATTTATCGTAGAAGTCTTACCTTCATTCAATTTCTGCTGTAAATTTTAATTATATATAGCACTGACATCTTAAATACAAAAAAATTATGCAGTTTTGTGACCTCGGTTCGTACTTTACTAAATTATTAAATATTTATTTACAAGAACTGGTCGCATCTACCTAGTGAACATCAATTTATTACGCAAATCTAGGTTCGAAGGGGGCTTTAAATGCATAAAAAGTCAACACAACGCGGCCTCCTGGGCATTTTTTTTTCAGCTAGTAGGTATTAGGCTTAGTGTGATTCACGTATAAAAACTTTTCTAATCTGTCTGCTTATATGCTAACCTGACGACAAAATGTGACCCTATTTATCATCTTTTGTTGCCACCCTTTTATAAGCTTGAATTGCTTTCCATTAGTCAATGAATTAAAGTTGACTGATGATGCTTTTATGGTAACATCGTGCCTACTGCCATCCACTAAATGCGGTGTTGCATAAGATATCATTATATCTGTAAATGAAGTGCGTGAAATCAAGTCCATCAAAAATGTTGAAAAACCTAGAAATTACGGCAGCGCTACATTAAACTTTAAAAGGTAATCAGCAATAGACATTAAAATCAAACAATTTTGGCCATGATGATATTTTTAGCTTTGTTAAGACTTTAATTAAAGTGTGGATAAACAAAAATATAACACCGTAAACGCCTTTTTTAGACATTCCGTTTTCATATTATTTTCGCTGATTGAGCTCCTGTTGGCTTGTCTGATTACGTACACTTTGAAGTATACTTCTCTTTCTCCATTATTGTGCATTTTATCATTCAAGTGTTTGCGTCTTTGGTAGTACACCTCGCCGCAATTTTTCAGTTGCCTACTTGACGCGTTTGCTTACAGGGCAATTCATAAAACTACAAATACTAAAATCTTGGCATGTGTCAATGGATTTACAGTTGCACCTCAAGTGTACCATGTGCATTAACTAAGTTTTCACAAACTAAAGGCCTCAGTGCAATTTGAAACCAAACGTGAGACCTCTACACCATATTGATGAGACTAAATCACATGTTTGTATTCAAACCTCTATCATTATTTTTTTATATGAAGCGATACGCATACTTCCTGCCTAATATAAATATTATGATTACATTATGCTAATTTGAGGTACATTATTGTTGAATGTAATCGGTTGCACATCCAATCCGTTCTTCGTGTTGTAAGTAATCTGTTTTTAAAAGGAACTAAAATCATAAAAATACAAGCAAGGCCACTTGAAATAATGCTAATACATTCTTACGATAGAATCGTATTAAAACTAGATATCCTTTCCAAGTTATTAGTTAAGCACGCTATATTTAGATCACTTTAATTCAAGTCATTTTAAATCATCTAAGTTTATTTGATATTTGCAAAAGTTTACTACTGGATTCACATTTTAGCTTTGGTCAAATATGGCTTACATTGACACAATACATAATAACCTTTAAATGACGTTAACGTTTGGAATGCTAAAACTTCATTTTTTGTTCCTTGTGATTTAAATTCAAAGAAAATTTTGCACAGTTAAAATTTCTACTTTTTCTAAGTTTGATTCATAAAAGTGTCCTTTGCTGTGCTTTCATATGCAAGGACCTGGAAACACATTATTCTTCTCAAAATGTTCTGAATCAATTGGTGGTTAACTTATTATTCACTTGATTGGCTCAAATGCCCGGGGTCCTTTTTCAATGGATTCCTGACTTATTTAGCCAAAGTGTTTTGTTTGAGGATGTATGACAGTCCTGCAAATATGCCAAAGTTGCGTTATCATTACAGGAATAACAGCATCAAAGGCCTTATTTTTGCCCTCTCGTTGGCAAGCGGCATTACAGCCGTAGTATCATATTATATGTACCAAAGGAAGATCGTTACTGCACGTAGATTCTACGAGTGAGATATTGCTTTTAAAAAAACACGAGTTTAGAACCTACGACCCAGATTTGGAATGGAATCGTCTCCTGAAATCCGGAATTTTGAAAACAGTAGATAAAGACGGAAATTTTATCGATTTATCTGACTAACACCTGTAGAATCGCATCAGGTAGCACTTCCTCAGGCCGAATTTCACCTTCTTTTAATAGTACTTTAACTAATAATCATTCAAAAGACTTTTCTCCAACGTCTTTTGGCTTTCAATTTTGATAATTACACTGTAATTTATTTAACATGGCTGCACTATCTGCGGAGCGAAGGTCTTTGACCACGGCGTAGCCTCGATGGGCCCATTTATGGCACTATTGTAGAATGAGCGTATTTACGTTCTGGGTGGCCCTAACCATCTTCGTATTCTGTTAAGATTTCGCAGCGCCCATTTGAGGTGCTTTGATTGTATTGCGTTCTTGCAATGGGCATGTTCTCTTATGAAAACCGTACCCCTCAATATCGGGACGTATTGGTTTGATCGGGTTGGAAAAGTCAGAAATCGTGTAGTAGTTAAGCTCTCACGAAAGATTTTAAAAATGCAAAATAAAACTCGTATGTGGCATACTTCTAGTCGTTTTGTCAATGCAAATATACTTTCAGGTGAGAATTAGTGATGCTTTTAGGGCCTGTTTTAGGCCTCATTGTGAATGCTATCGAAGAGACTAAAGTTGACGGAACCCTACCATATCCCAATCTTAGTTTCTAACACTAGCGACACGCGACGTCTTCGCGTTAACATATAGTCACGAGTATATCAAAAAGCTGATACCACAGGTCCTGTCGCACAATATAAATGGAGCAAAGTGGGCTCTTTCACCATTTTAGTGCGTTGGCTAATTAGAGTTGACCCGTGGCTAGTCAAAGCAGCACTAGGGGGGCCTTCGTCGGTGTCTGTTGTTCGGTAATGTGTTTCGCCCGGCTCTTTAAGTCGTCAAGTGAAATGTTGCTGACGAATGCTAGCGAACTTTCAAACGGATGTTTACGGTGGTGGCTAAGCCATTCCTGGAAAAGTTCCCAAAGTGTTCGATCTTCCAAGTTTCGCTGAGCCCCACTATGACACCTGTGAAAGACTACAATTAAAAAGTTGAGATAAATAAATGTTCTCATGGGTCAGAATGTGGCTAACCATGGTCATTTCTCATTGAGATTTAATCGCCTTTAAACATGCCACCAGATAAGGTTGCGGACCACTTGATATTTTAGACTCCGCACGTTACATGTGAAAAAACTGAAAAATTTCGAACATTCAAAAGCCCTATGAGGATGCCGATTCCTGTAGTCAATTAAGGTGTTCAAAATAGTTTCTGGGTGATACTAAACCGGAGATCGAATACCGATCAGAGGAAATCATACACTGACGGAGAGTTCCGCTCTGTCTAATTGGCTTCATCCAGAGCGAGGTGATGTGACCCGCCTACAATGAGAGCAAGCGAATTCTGGACCAGTGTAAAAGTGGGCCATCTGGCATTCATTTATCTATTTGATAATTCAGATATTCATGACACCTTTTACAAATAGCCCTATAACTGATGTGATTCAGGCAACCGGAGATTACGATGAGTGTATTTGAAGCTAAAATGTGGGAACCAGGCTGGCTTTCATCAATTCCTGTGAACTAATCAAGTTCTCGCAATTGCATATAGAATTTATCTTAGGTGGCTTAATACTACTAAGTGTGGTGTCACGTAACCGATTTCATCTTTAGAGGACCCGAATGAGGTTTTGCGAAGGTCACTGGCTTTGGACAAAACCAACGTTGGAGCCATGAGCGATTTTACTTGGTAGACAGACATGCATAGAAAATAAATGAACTTCAACCAAAAGTAAGCTTTTATCAACGTAGCCTAAATGTGGATAAATCAGGATATCATTAGAAAATCACCAAGTCAAAGCTGAAGACACTTATCGGAATGTGCCGATCATATTATAGACTAGCAAATCCAATTTTAAGAAGGTGGCGCGTTCACCTCCAGATTTGTGTGTGTGTGTGTGTGTGTGCGTGACGATAACACTGAAGCACAAATCAAGTTTAATAGGTACTTGACAATAAAGCAAATGGTAAAAAGGTAAAAAAAAATGCTTAGCTAAGCGTGGTGTTTTGGACCCAATAATGACCTAAAAACTACCCACTTTTGACAAACATTATGGCATGAAATAAATCCATAGAATTGTATCGAAGCAAGACATAATCCCCCATTAAAAAATAAATAGGTATTTAGGATTTTTAGTTTTGATGTAGCGAGCTTTCGCGGAACATGCAAACTTTTCACATTAAGGGACTTTTGAATTAATTTATAATGACTACGTCAATTGAAACGTAAAATTGGGCAGAAGTGGCAGATATCGGTGGCTCACAGGGGTTTCGGCCTTACCTAGAAAATAATACCAGGTGAATGCTCGAGTTCCCGTGGATTATTACTACATTCACCACTTTAACCACTTTTCGCCATTTGCAAAATAGCAATGATAAAGCCTTGATCCAGTCTAAAAATGCAATATTCTTAAATGTCATCATCACAATAAATTCGGTGTTCATTTATACGTAAAATGCAGTCGCATTTTAGTATTCAGTTAGGTCAAATCAGGTTCAAAGGTACAATGATGTTAGAGTTAAAAGCTGCATAAGTACCAGGAAATATCCAATTTCGCTGCCACAATGAATGAATTATTGAAAAAAAAAATTATTGAGGAACCAGTCAAGCATTGTAACTACCAATAGCAGAAAACAATTAGAATTTGCGTTTTCAAACATACCGCAGTAACGACATTAAGAAGCCTATCATACATAGCCAACAGTATTTAATCCGCCTTGGTACAATGCCACTGCGGGTTACTTGAAGTAAAAAAAAGTTGGCCAGTTGGATATTTAAAATCTTTTGGCCCTGTAGATACTTGACATGTGCACCACAGCACACATACAATTAGCACAACAAATTAAAACCCACCTTTGTGAGCATCCGAGTTTGAACCACGTAGATCAACCTGTTCCTCTGCACATTAGATGAATTCACGACCCGACTGGTGGACCAGTTGTGTGATGAGACGGTCGGCTCAACACGTAAAAAACTCGACTACATTTGCTTCGGCTGAATTAAGAAATGCGTCCGACGTCATCACCAGAGTACATGAATGGTCTACATGGCTACGCACTTAAAGATGAAAGTGCAAGCCGTAAAACGGTTGTCGTTCGCAAGGTACGGAAATCGCCACAGTACGAGCTTTTAGCTCCACGCGTAGAACCACTAACAGCCAGGAGGACTAGATGCCAGTTCCGAGAATTCGGTGTAGACAGGGGCTCGTCGGGGCTCTGCCGAATACTCCACCAACGGGCTCCAAATCGTTGCGACTTGAAATGCCAACGTGGTTGCTTCAAACGGAAGCCAAAATAAAAAGAGAACGTGAACGGTTATTTAGATCCTGTTCCAGTCTCGCCTCTCAGGACTCACCTGATTGTGACCTTTGCAATTCAAGCAAATGGAGGACAAGTAAATAAGTTTTCTTGTTCTCGAGGTTGGGCTGTGTGGACTGTTCAGAGCCAAATGTTGATACACAAATTACAACGTAGTAGCCTATTTTTTGTGTGCAAAACGCTTCGAGTCAGCTACGACAATGATCAGTTATGTTGTCAAACTCAATGCGAGAATACGAAAAAAATCACAAATTATTTGGCGTTTTCTGATCAATCGAATTTGAGAACCGAGGACCCCAGACCCCG
The DNA here is from genome assembly GCA_900604375.1 of Mesocestoides corti. Classification (NCBI taxonomy): domain Eukaryota; kingdom Metazoa; phylum Platyhelminthes; class Cestoda; order Cyclophyllidea; family Mesocestoididae; genus Mesocestoides; species Mesocestoides corti. The sequence goes on from UXSR01000060.1 coordinate 14,254, forward strand.
CGCTTGTATTAGTCTATGTAACGGAGGTATGAACTTCAACAGACACTAACCATTTGCTAACCACGCTGATAATCATTCGGGTTCAGTTAATGTGTCCACGATATTGAACGATAGCGAACCACTTGGGCAGGTATTCAAGCAAGAAGAGTATCGCATGATAACAGGAAGAATAGCTATGTCGATCGTCCTCACCTCTACAGAGGGCACATCAGCGCTACATTGTTGATCCACCCCAGTAAACACCGAAAAAACCGCATAAATTGACAAGTGCGTACCCCTGACATTCACTTCCCTAAAACTCAGCACAAACTTGGCCCATGCTGTTTACTAACTAATTACCAGATAGAAGACACAGTTTAGGCGCACTAAAAGGTCTTTGAATGGGAACACAATATAAAGATGTCGGTGAACTCGGCTTAAAATGGAAAAAAATCCGTTGTAACAATGAGCTCTACAGGCGATGGAACGTGAATAACCAGCCAGGAAGATACGCAGGCGTAGTGGTGAAAATTAAATGCACGAACCCGGGAAGACAACCCGGATAACGCACGGGAGAAAGCGGGAAGTGGTCGATGGTGAAACGCACGTTAGCAAAGTCGGGAACAGAGGCATCGAGGTGCTTCAACACGCACGTCTCCGACCATGAAAATGCAGTTAAAACATTACGATGGACAAGAGTGCCATTAGAGTGTGAAGAGCACGTCGTGCCATCGCTTGCTAAAGTATCGGAGGGCAGAGGAAAACGATGCAATTTTTGTACCAACAGTGGCAAAAATGCTTTTACGATTGAATTCAACAAACCTAGTGCAAGTGCTCTTTCACGTTTGGAGTAAATTGACAACATAAATCACGACGAAAGGACTTCATTTCCTACAATTTGCACGTAAACCCTTTCCGAGGAATACCCAAAAAATTACAATAGAGAGAGAAAAATCACAGTTAATCGAAATCGGTCAGAGCGGGATCGAGAGGTTAGGATTTGGGGGCTCGATGTTGTCCAGATCCAGGAGAAAATAGTTGACTTAGCCTCGCTTGAAATTCTGCCGTGTTCATTTTAATGTACTTCTCTCGACGCGAGGTAAAGGGGGTCTGGAGGGAGCGATCGTAGAGTGTCTGGTAGAGTGGGACCAGGTCCTTTGTCAGACAGGCGCAAAGGTCCTCGCGCAGATCCTTATCGGGAATCGATAATTCCGAATGTTGTTTCAAAAAACTCGAGAAACCCTGATTAATTTTCTGTAAATGTACGAAAATAATTCCCACGGTAAGCAGACAGATTGACTCAAGCCAAAACATACGAAATTCCTCCTCAAATTGATTGTGAATGCTGCCTGGTGTGGTTTTATAGGTTTGACACCCCGTTCAGAAAAAAAAACATCAAAAAGAGACTTTATTCCACTTAACTGTGGATTGAAAACGTGTGATCAGTGAAATGCGCCACTATCTTAGGACGGACTTAGTTGTATTAACAGGTTTGAAGGTACCACTAATTAGGAAGATTTCCCGTAAGTCTCAGTAGCCAGAAACTATATTTGGTAACGACACAAAAACTGCCCTGGACGATAAATTCATAGCTCCTAGTGAGCCAAGGCAACATCTTTAGGATTTAGTGGTTCTAAGATTATTCATATACCGCTACGTTTACACATCTCAGCTACCCTAATGCGGCATCAACTGCCAGCCACCACACGCATTCAAACTACAGACTCTACAGAAAAGGGTGCCCAAGGAAACATTACGGTGTTCCGGCTTAACTGTTCCATGAAGACCTTTACCATCCAGAGAAAGTCCCTAAACAATAAGGATTTATCAGTTCTGACCAAATTGTTGTGGCTGATGTTCCTCCACTTTTTCTAATATTAAACACATTTTGGCCGGATACAAAAGAATTTTGAATAAAAGAAAAAAAAACAGCGTTTAAGCATTAAAAAAAATAAAGCATGTAAGTGCACTTCCTTTGAATCCGATATCCACATATGTATACACACACAGCAACAGGGGCTTACATTCCACAAATCCTTCATTTGAGACCGTTCTTTCGAATCCAACTAGTTAAGGGAGAAATGGACTGTTATGGAAAGGGGATCAAAAAAACGGAGGGACAAAGCGGGGCACATTTACCTGTCTACGCTGAGCAAACTGGTTGATAAAAGCGGATGAAGGCAAATCGACGAATCGCATGCATCTACACACAACCAATCAAAATAGCACGATGAGAAATAATCAGGACGAGTGAAGCACAGTAATAATAGCTGGACCGGAAATTTAGGCGCCGAAATCCGATTATGAAAATCAAAAAAATATATATTTAAAGCGATTTGAAGGGTATGTTTGGACCGAGTTCCAACCTCTGAGATGCACCCAACGGGTGAGGCGTCGATTGTGCATGCAAAAGACGAACCATACTTCAACAGAGGTTGTCAAGGAAACAGTCACATCAAAAAACGGGCCCAGAATTGTAAGCCCACCAAAATGCGTAAAAAGAGCTCAATAGCATCGAGGCTGAAATCTAATCACTACTAGACAGGGGTATAGAGCAAAAACAGGAAGACGCCGACATGCAAACTACTGATACCTTATTGGGGAGAGAAGCCACTGTTTCCTGACTGCCGAACAAGGACTCGCTCCTCGAGGACCGACGCCTAGCAAAACTTACTGACAGGGCACTCCCCAGTTTGCGCCGGAGAGTACCCGTCGAGGTGCCGTCTTTACTCGAGGGCGTAAAACCAACCAAATTTGAAATTCTGTTAAAAGGGTTAAAATAAAAGCCGGAACACAAAAAAGGGATCACAGCAAGTGAGATATGAAGAAGCATACGCACGCTCGAGTGTAGACGTGTTTACTTTCGTTCAGTATCCGCGTGAGCTTATCGACGGCTGCAGTGTCGTACTCGTTCAAAATCGTCTGTAACCCAGTCCTGAAAATGAAGTCTGTTACGACAAATAAAAGAGTGCCACCTCTCAAGATTTGTCAGGATATACCGAAGATTGTTCATTTGAAAAATTGTCCTTGAGAGATCGTCGGAGTAGGCTTCGGATTTTTTGTCAATGTTCCCGACAAGTGAGGTGGTAACACGGACTAAAGGAATTGAGTAAAAGGTAATCGTTTATGGCCGAATCGCTTTTTAGAGGCAATAAGATCCGGTGATACGAAAATATTAACGACACTACTGCGAGTGACGACATTGAAACAGATGTGGACACGCTCAGAGATGGAGACGACTGCTCAAATTATAGGGCAGCTCTTACGGATGTACTGGCCAAACGCAGACCTAGCCATCTTGGGCTTCGACGTCACAGTGGTTAGATACGTGAAGGTGGCATCCTGTGGCACCTTGGCCTCCTCCCAGGTTAAGACAGTCCCAACGGTGATTTCGTAGTCCATCAACTTCTCCAGGAAAAGCAGAACCTTAAAACATGCAACACAAGTTGATGCCAAGCATTACGAAAATAAAAACAAAATTGCAGTGTGGTAATGTGACTTCTCGAAGCAAATGACTTTTGGGGCTAAGAGTTGCAAAATGGCGAGAAACAACGACACCTGATCTAAATTTCATGAGCTAGAATGGACTTCAACAGCGCCGAGAGTAATGCTGCAGAAAGTGATTTCCTCTCTACATTACGTTAATTTGAGTGAAAACATGAAGCCAGACGAACAACAGGCGCTAAGCATTACAACCAAAGCCAAAACTGACGAGGCACGTCGATGGATTCGTATTTCAACATTATTCCACTTTTCTATCTCACCAGTCGGAATCACGTCGAACGTTAACTTTAATTCTGACCTTTAAGCGGTAAACACGTAAGAGGATTAATGCGTTATAAGAACCGAAAAAAAGACACGAACTTTGTTTGAGAGGATTACTTGTGGGCGATTCACGATTATTTCAGTAAAAGTAGCTTTTTTTAACCATCTAAGGTAACTTTGAAGGAATGCTACAGGCAAATACCGTGGTATTAAAAGAATCCTGCAGTTCGCGAATTAATTAAGACATGAAGTTGTCATATTCGGAGATAGCCGAATCTGGATTTACCCGAATATGAATGTGACGACTTGAGACGTTGCCATTTTGCAATATACCGGAGCGAGTATGCTTCGAAAATCACGAAACTCCATAACTATGATCACAGTGGGTTTAAGGATAGCGTTCACAGAGAAATTCTCCAAAGTTAGTTTGAAAACCTCGGTGTTAGTTGAAGTCACGCGGCACTTGTAGCGGTTGGCCGCGTATTTGGACAAGGGTAGTGGACACGACTCACATTGGAGGCAAGTTCATGAACAGTCGCATCAGGCGGAACCTGAGAACTTCCGAACCCAGGGGCCAATTGCTGCAGAAACGCGTCGAAAGTAGCTTTGATCTGCTCTCGGAAACGGTTAACTAAGTTGGTCATCGGTTGCATCAACGTACTGACCACCTGAAATGGAAAAGACTTTGAATGGAGCAAAAAATACCACGATATGAGACTAGGGATTGTTAAGGGCACGGACCCACCTTTAGAGTTTGCACGAACGATGGAGAGAGCTCTATGAACCTACGCATGATTGTCAGAAGGGAGACGATCATGTAGAACTCCCCACGTCCAATTACTCTGCTCATTAAGCGGACGTAGGTCTAAAAAAAGTATTCGAATTTCAAATGCAATACAGCATTTAAGGGGTACACTGTAAGTCGAATCAAAAATGATCTTCGCAGCAACATATTCAAGGCACCACGGTGCTATTCGAACAAACTGAATTCAATAAACAAAGACAACCGAAGCATACGAGCAATAACCACGAGGGAACGAACAACTCCGATCAAGCAGCATTCAATGCGAAAAGTGTACAAAACAGCCTATCTGCAAACAATTTTATCATACACTAACTGGTTTAATTTTCAGTGAATAAAATACATTTGCCTGCAATAAAGGAGTTTTACGAAGGAGAGACGCAGGTGCTCGTAGTGGGGGATGTGATGACACAAGTGCATGTACAACTGGCCGGCCTTACGTCGCTGGCTCAGAGCGCACCTTAACACAAGGTAGGTGTTTGTCGTGATGGCATGACTCACGTAACCCTCACCATCAGAGGCACTAACGTCTTGACAACTCATTAGGTTTTCGGAAATCACCAAAAGTTGGGAAGCTGCAGTACCACTAATAATGAATGCAGGCACCCTAGGACGTTCGTTTGGCCCGGCGCAGGACTTACCCCACCCTCATTTAGCAGGTCTTTAAGGGCGCTGTTGCAGATGAGGCTGTAGGCAAAGTGCGCTTCGTGGGAGTTCGCCGCCAGTTTCAAACGATCCAAAAGTAGACGTTCTCGCTAAAGATAAAAATTTTCCACTGAAAGCCTTAAAAAACAGTCAAATTATGTACATTTACGAACACCTCAGTTTGTCCTGTTTACCGAGTTCTCAAATGAGCATAGCAATTAATTTAAATAGTATTCCGTCGTTGTGTGGAAAAACGAAATCGTATCTAGGGTCAAACGCAGACGATCAATCATCGCAATTCAAACAAAGATGCCTTAAAATTTGAACAAAATTCCAATTCATTGACAATATGGTTGAGTCAAGCCAATTCAGTAAAATATGGACTGTCAAAGGGGTTTCTAATCCCATTACTGATAGTCAAATAAACAAACGAACACAAGCCGTCGAAGGCAAAGGCAATTACCTCAATCAATATTAGGAATGCACTGAGACTCGTTGCATAGTGCTCCGAATCGAGATCCTCCACATCGCGGATGTCACTCGCGACTCCACGTCGTGAATTCACTACATGCCAAAGGCTGGAGCATTAGGGTTGTAAGAAAATCGACGACCGAAAACACGCAATAGAAAAAAAAACAAGACAATGGAAGTCCAGTTCGTGTGTGGACTCAAACAGGAGCCGGATTTGCGGGAGCAATATGACCTCAGCTTAGAGCTTAGGCCAGTTAGTGAGGTAAGCAGTCGCTACCCATGAGGCCATACTTTCAATCATAACCTCATGATGATAGCTCGCTGAAGCACGCAAGTTTAAAGGCAAAAGTTCAAAAATATGCCTTGAGGTCATGAAGGCTGACAAACACGAAAAATTCCACAGACGAACTTTGCTCTCCAGGGGAGGCAACTACCATGACTAAATATGGAAAATGATAAAATTAACGATTTAGACAAGTGCCTGAGGCACACTTCCCATGTCATGGAACGGCGCGGTCAGATGGTGGCTAGATAACCCACCATAGCAACCAGGCGTGGGCCTGATTTTATTTTGTACTTCAGGGTTGCCATAGGAGAATGTAATGGCACAAGTTCTATTATCTAGAGATCTGCACGCAATTTCTCAACTGATCAACTGGCTTCTACTTGTAGGTAGGAGTATGTAGGGCGTGATTCAATTCCTGGAGTTGAAGCACCGTTAGTTCTCGCTTATACAACCATTGAAAGTTTTTGCCCCCTATATTCATTCGTTTTTAAGTAGCTTCAGCGATCTTCGGGTCAAATTTTATCATCGGAATACGGAGCGTGTGCAAACGGTTTTTTTCGGTGACAAGCAAAGGTCTGAATAAGCTAAAATCTCCCTTAATGTGTGACCGCTGCGCTACTTTCGTATTTCAGGGGAAACAGATGAGTATCTGATTAATCGATATTAAATAGGTAATGGATAAAGCGAGTAATTGAGAAGACAGGGCCACAGAGGTGTGAATGGAATCCAGTTTTACAAAATAAGTAGGAAAATATGGAATTTTTAAGCACATTATCCAAGTTTGATTGCAAATCCAGCAATGTCAGAAAGTGGAACAACTGCATAAACAACTTACCATCCCAAACAATGCCGACAGCTTTCAAACCACTAAAAGAAGAATGGCAATTGGAAAGTTTACAGGTATGTGTGGTTAAAGTTTAAAAGTCTCTTTAGGCTACATGGAACTAGATTTCAAGTTTTCGACAAGAAAATAACTTCGGTGGTCCCAATTAACCGATGCGTCTTCGCTGATATTATAGGCTTTTCCTTCCGATGTTTGATGCCCGTCATTTTTAATTTCCTTTAAAATAAATCCCCTTCAATTATGTTTGAGCGTGTTCGTTTACGGTCAATTTCAACATGGAGAAAAAATACAAACAATTTCGATATGTCTTATCGTTTAGAATCCGCAAAAATGCGATATGCAATGTATGTAGTGCAGAGCGCTCAATAAGACACGTCTGTCGAAATTAATTCTAACAATTCCTTCATAGAGATTTCCAACTCCACGCTGACCTACTGAAACTCGTAATCAGATCAAAATCAAAGTTGAATCGGATTGGCATACAACCGCGAAGGTGAATGTAAAAAAATTACAAGCAGTGAACATTCAACTAAAAAATTAGCTAAAATATGTATTGTACACACCAAAAACCTCGACATTTGGATTCCGTGTGAATTGAATGAAACAAACTTAACAAAAATAATTAATATTTGCGATATGAACCAGCAAAAACTATGTCTAAAGCAGTGTTATACCAAACAGATTATGCTGCAGATTTAGTGAGACCACAGGGCCATTGGGGGCCCTCGAGTGGCTTTCCATTACCAGAATAACGTGACCACTAATTTGCATCAAACGATAGCATTGTTTTAAAAATAAAATAAATTTTCCTGAGGGTTGAGTATTAAAATACACATACCGACGTCGACCAGGCGTTGACAAATTCAACTGACTTCCGCCAACATTTGAACGCGCGCGCTAGAAGTAGCACAATAAGTTGCGCATTAGGTTGGCAGCGAAGAAACCCCCTAAGACCATGGCCATTGCTAAACTCAACGAGTTGTGCAGTTGTTGCTGCCTGGTCTTAATCACACGCCCGGGTTTAGCGAAATGGTAGCTTACCGTGGGTTGAGGATTTTTCTCAATGGACTTTTGGTACTCGCGAAGCCTACATGGAAAAAGTGGATAATTGCACATGACACAATACTTGGACGAATGGAAATAAGTTTATTATAACCGAGACAGTTAAAGAGATAGCAATTCCGTTCACCACTGATAGGGCATGGCAAGATAAATATGGAAAATCAACGAACAAACAACGTACTTTATGAGTGTGACACGCATTAAATCCCTCCGAAAATCACAATACTGCGCCAGCGATTCAGGCAACTGATAACTACCTCCACCCGATGAATCAGAACCACCAAAAAAGGAGGGTCGGGGGAAATGGTGATGGGGTTTCTGCCCATCATTTCCGGTTGACGCCACGACACCCAAGGGGCCGGCCTTACGAAGCCAATCGGAGATCTCCAGCATGCTGCGGACGGCCTCATCAGAAACTGAGTCACACTCCAGAAGCACAGGTTGATTCTCATCACCGTTTTCATTATCTATCGGGAGGGTAATACACTTGCATTGATGATAAAGGATCTAAAACTCGAATCATCTTCGAGGTAACACAGAACCCAAGACAGCAGCTGCGAGAAAGGGACCATCCCACAAAGCGGCATTCACGACAAACCTCGACCATTATGAAAAAATAGGGATTACTCGAAGTCGGCAGTCAAAGGGCTGCATTCAGAAACAATAAAGCGATACAAAACACACCAAGAAATTGCGACGCTAGGGGCCGAGATATGGACCGAAATGAGGTAGCAAGTTTGGGCGTGTTAAATAAAAATAAGACAAACAAACATGACAGATTTCAATGTTCACATAAAAAGTCATCCCAACTTAGTAGATTTTAAGGTCAGGTATGCGTGATCAGCTAAAACTGAGGATGATGAAGCTGCAAACAAATTTGAAGAAAGTTTATATCATTTACACGCGGAATGAAATGTATTTCCAAAATAACAGGCTGGTGAGGATGTACTGCATAAAGGAATGCCTACGAGTATGAGTGAAACAAGGATTTAAAGTTACGAGTTTTCAGCGACAGAGAGGACAGGTACACATTGGTCCAGTAACCAGAGCCAAAGGAGGGTAAGGAATAAATAATAAGTGGTTAAAAGCTAACCTTCTTTCTCAGATAGCTTATAAAGGATTTCTGCTGGCATTGTGGTAAAGGACTGACTGAGCAGTTCCTCAAAACGCTTATTCAATGCTTTTAACCCGTTCGATAAAAGGGTATTCTAAATTCGCAAATTTAAAATATGTCAGACAGATTACAAGTCGCGTGTACTCCAGGTGTTCCGTGTTGTTCTGGTTGAAATAAATAAGAGAATCCTTTATGCGGTCCATAGCTCTAATGTACTCTTCAAGAGACCCCGATGGGCTGGGTTGACCTGAGTGATTGAAATATTTCATACCCCTTAATGATGATCTGTTCAACCTCGCGTCCAGTTTTGTAAAAATTCTGAACATGGGAAAGCCCGTTGATGCAATATTCAAGATCTGCGAGAAAAGTCAGTGGTGAAATAGAAAGAAGTACTTTTAACACGAGTTTGGAGCTGATCGACTTCCTTTTTTAATGGCTCCATACCGCAGCGAAAATTTTTAGCTGCGTCAATCATTGAAGTCAATTTTTCATCGGATTGTCTTGAAATCTCAACAAACTTATCTCTCAATGCGAGAATCTGGTTCATTTGGCTGGGTACCTTAGAAATTATGGGGTTAGAATCGGCATGGAACGAGAGCACAGAACCAACAAAGAACCTCTTACCTGGCTCATGAGAACACTCATTGTATTGGATTCCACTCAAAACCGATTCTGTTGCGAATAAAATTAGTACTAAAGATTAGATTTCAGTTTACTTAAGGCAATGCAGATAGGACTGAAAACAAAAACAGTAAGCTTGTCATAGGTCACAAAAAGTTGCGATCCGTTTGATTGTGATTACAAACTGTGAACTAAGAAAGGCGACTTCAGTAACTAGACAGGTTTTTACCACTAGCCTTAATAAACTCTTGCTAAATCGGGTGCTAAGTTCTCAAAGAAAAGGCAACAGAGGCCGGTTGAATGGTTTTAGCATAAAACAGAACACAGTTACTTTGAACAAAACAGCAGTCGGCTGAAAAAAAATATCAACCTACCAAAACAGTCTAATTATTGGAGTGTATACGTGAAGTAGACGTCTACGGACATAATAGGAAGGTATTAATCCTGACGGTGAGGCTAAATGGTGACTAATTGCTCACATGGAATGTAAGAAAAAGCAATAATCCGGCAAAGGATCTCTAATTATGGTGCTTCAAAATAAATTACTTCAAACAATACAACATTAATGTGTTTATACAAAACGAGCTTTAGTAAAACCCATGTAGTTCATTTTGTCAGAAAAAATTACCAGAAGACAATTTGAACGTTTGGGTTAAATTGGTCATCGGCTTAGGAGCATTCCAACCAATGAAATTCACACTAACGGAATGTATTGTTAATTCCAACTTCTTATTTTATGCCCACATAGGTTATAGTAACTGTCAATCAGTTTTTAAATAACGAAAAATAAAAAGTTGGGAATAGTTGCTGTTTAACAGCTTATAGGAACACTGAATGATAAACCTAACATTGCTGAAGACCATCACAGAATGAAATGCTCACGGTAAGGGTAAACTTAGTGTGTTCATTCAACCGGCAAACAAATATTACGTTAACCATAGAGCCTCTAAAGTAGTTTTTAGGTGCAACCCGTCTATACTACAGGGAAGAAAAAAGTTTAGTGTGATGAAGCAGATGTAGGTGTACGTTGCGACATGACTGGGGAAGTGACTGGGCCCTTCTAAAAGAAGGACTAAGTGCTTAAGTATGTGGCGATTAATTTTACAGATGTAAGTCGGCGCTTGTAACCGTATCCTTTTAGCCAGCACCTTGAAAATATCCAGTCCATTATGGGTGTCAAAAGTTATTTAGGTTTTATTAAGAAATTAAATAACACGCGATATCTGCAAAATACAAAACTAGTTCCCAAGCTTTGGCTTTTTCCTTTTGGTCGATTATTTTCATAATACGTTAAAAATTTAAGGAGTAATTTGTATTTGATTCTTTAATGGTTAAATTCATTCGCCTCGAAAATAAATCCAGTCGACGCAATCTGCTCAAATTTCTAAAATGACATCGCTTAGCATTTGACATCATTTTTTTGTAACACGGTTAAATGTAGCACTTTTATACTTATTGATTGCTGTGTTTGCATAAATGTACTTGTAGAAGGCTTTTTAACAAATCTAGCAGATGGCAGTAGTTTTGGCGTTGAATTTGTCAAGTTGTCCCCTAATCATACCACGAATAAAGACGATTCCTACCTGTAAGTTTAATTGCGTAATGCTTGTTTGTTTGTGTTGCTGGAATAAAAAAAATTCATTAACTAGTCGGGTGGAATAACATAAAAGACCTAGGAGTATAGTAGCAAACAATAAAGTGGAACGTTTTGAATAAACGACTTAAAGCTTACGTAATTGTAAAAAAAGACATCCAGATAAACTTTGTTCTTTATACCTGCAGTAAATTTGTGCAAACTGCCAACATTTTTTGAGACTCAAATGAAAACATTGGAGGAAAAATAAGTCAAAGATTGCGTCAGCAAATGAACTTCATTACTTGTGCACTAAATACAAACCGCAAATATATTCCCGAAATGCTTAGTGGATGAGGTGCATGTTTTTCAGCGACTATAGCAACTTGACTAGTTCTAGTTCGCTTGTTTGTGCACAACACACTCATCTAAAATTCACTATAGGGTTTCTTTAAAATAACATTTACATGCGAAGTGACGATTCATAAATATTTTGGAACACATTCGGTTGCCCGAAGTACTCACGATAATCCAAGAACCTATGCTAGCCTACCAGGAAATCAAATTTTTATTAATTCCATAACATTTGATTTAAAACGTGCCAAATGTTAGAATTTTACAAGGCGTTTAAGATTGGTACGCCGTTTTATCTTGACCGAATCTGCATCTGTCTTGGTGATTTGGGTCGAATGGCCTTTATTCACAAGCAAAGTACAGCAGAACTGCAATATACCCCAAGCTAGCTTATACCAAAATCACCTTTGTGAAGATGAACCAAACAACATATTTTTGGATTATCAGACCCATTTTACCTGACTCTTATTATTTTGGATCACGATCGTATGCATCAGAACTTAGTATTCTAATAGGCACACGATGTTGTGCCATTCGAGAGAAACTCACGACCATTTACTAAATCCATATGCCAAAAACACACATTAGACATTCTGAATGAAACCATTATTTATCTTCAAATAAATAATGTGAAGCGGAATGCAGTATAAGCAGTGGAAAAACGGACGCTTTTTGACTACTTATTATTCTTTTTTTCTGAATTGTAATCTGTTTACTAATCAGATTCATTTCGTTGATAGACAGCTTCATAAATTTGATTAATCTTGAACATCTGGTCGATTCAAATGGGTTACGTCCAAATTAATTTGAAGACCACATTTAACGGTGTCATTGAATGCTGTCACTACGGCCTCACTGCGCGGTGATAAAACTGTTACCCTTCACGCTAATGTTTTTACTTAATATTTTTTATGTATTGCAGACTAGTTTCTGTGATGGATTTCAGTTGATTCACTACATGAAAGGTGTTTTATCACAGGTTGAATTCAATTTTTGACCTATACATTCATTTCGGTCTATTCGATTAGAATGACACATCTGCCTTCCATAAGGCTAGGTGATCAGCCTAAGAATACACAGGCTGATAGAACCTGAAAGTCAATCCAATGGCACATGAGTTTCTATTTTTACCGATTTACTCACATTTCACCTCGGCAACAGCTAAGACTAGTCCTGGTTTATTCGTGAAAATCCACCAATGGGTTATTGAGGCCCTATTCTCTTTGATGTTTCCTTTCAAAGTGCGAAATTGAATGGACCTACATTTGAATTGCCATTTGAATTTACTTACACTTCCAGAAGACCGTTGTCGTAGGATGCAGCTTTTTGTGGACTACCTTTATTATTTCGATGTCTCGTCTGGGGAATTTCAAGGAGAGGACGTTAACTTGCATCCATGCTCTTCGCGAAACCTCACCTAATTGGATAGAGACTGGTGCTGCCAATTTAGTGTGCATATGTGAGTGTTGGAGCGTTTTTTTACCTGGACCGAGGTGACAGCAGTGTTGAAGTCACTTTATCGGTAGAGCTATGATAAGATTCTTATTTTCATAACATATTTTAAATTGTTGACGGAATCGTTTTAGTGCTTTAGTGAAATGTTTGGTAGTCTAAAAGGAAATTTAATCGACATAAATTTACCGTAAGTCATGATATCGTCTGCAAACTTGGCTTTGTGCTCCAGCGCATTTCGCCGCAAGTAATGCTTTACAAAGCGTCCCATACAACTGTCGTTTGCTTCATAATCGTAGGGAATCTAGTTGCCCTCTAATTTATGTTTTGATGAATGAGAGCACAATTTCTGTCTGCAAACTGTACAAAATAAATCATTAAAGTCGGTACCCAAAGGGAATTCCAATTACCCCAGCTTAGATGCAAATGGAATCGGATAAACCGATTTCATTGCTCAAAAATCAGGTAGTGGCTCAGAATCTTGTATTCAGTCGTATTAATTCACACCAAATCACTTGGTGGTCTCATTCTTTGGCATTCTAATCTCATTTCAACTCCGCCCCCATCGATCTTAATAGTCTGCTCATAAAACCCTGTGCGCGTGCTTACCACACGCTACCCGTTTCATTTATCTGACCGTCCAGCCATTTGCAATTTACACGTTTACCCAGACTGTACCGATCGACAACCCTTTTTAATCACGCACGTAATTGGAGCCCGATTGCGCGATTAACAACTTCGTTGAGCTATCTGGTAAACGGGTGTCGCGCGGGCGACAAGGCAGCATATCCAGGCCTGATTAAACTAAGTGTCCCCAGAGTAGTTTGAGACTACATGCCGGGAACCACAACCATTTGCTTGAAGCTTTTGACATGTAGCGCATCCTAGAACTCCACTAAATTCAGGACATTTCAAATGTCGAGTGCGTTCGTCGCCAAAAATTGTGGTCAGTGAATGCAGGAACAACAGTTTAAACTTCGAAGTACTTGGCTAGTTGTTATAGTCGTTCGCTTGTAAGCTGAAGAAAATGGACAGTCATCGTAAAACAACCAATTATGGGTTGAAATCTGGACGCGTTGTGTCATGATAATGCTGGTATTAATACAAATTGGATTTGTGAAGGCACAATAAGTACACCAGATTAACTTAAGAGTTTTTCAAATTAGAACAACCGGAAGTGACTGGCTTACACTTGGCCGTCAGGCGGGTTAGTTCAACTACTGCCTACAACAGCAGCCCACCATGTGTTACAGTACTTTTGGAAATTATCAATAGCTATTAATTCGACTCTGATTGTTTTATCTTAAACTAACAATATGCTAAAGCCACAAATAGTAAACCACCGGGTTCTACCCAAATAATTGTGTTTCTTTTAGCAGCACATGTCTTTGATATGGTTTTCTATCAAACGTGAGGGTAAGTTACTCAATTCTTGGACTTTTAGCGTCGAAACTAAATGGCAGCTGGCTTGCCTGTTCAAACCCTTCCTGTATTCAACTTCCAATAATGATACCTTTTCTTATAAGTCAACTAGTTGCACAATTCGAAAAGGCCTATTCCAGAATAAAATAGGTTACGAAACTAAAGTAAGGCAGTCTGTTTGTCGAATTTTTGATTTTAATGAGCGAGACTGATCACTGAAAAATACTTTTATTCGACTCATGAATGACTTTCGCTCATGCTTCAATACGTATGTTTATCGGGCCAAGCAAAAGCTTGTTTGAATACCTTGTATACTTATAAGGTTGCGGCAAAGTTTGTGCATCACCGCGGAAGTCTAGATTGTATCTCAGTTTTAAATTTAAGTCGGTTAAATTCCCAAATCGTTCTAAAAAATATCTGCTTTTAATTTTATAAATGCCTTATCTTAAAATTCGTTCGACGGCATCGCATTAGTTGGGTCTTAGGGTAAATGCGGCAGTATCTTATTTAAAATATTTACCAATGCTTCACAAGTTGATATTTGAGAAAAGCAAGGAAAAATACAAGCCCTTGGTAATAATAGCGACCTCAAATAAATTGTGTGAATTACCATATTAGCCACAATCTTCAACCTTCCAGCTACGACAGCTATCATCTAGGTGACAAGTCTGTAAACACGAATTGCAAAGTAATAGCCGAGGGAAAAAAGATTGACAAGTGCTCATGCTAAGCTAAAGTGGACTGAATCGGAGTACTTTAAGTGTTCACCTGTGCATTCACCTTATATTTTAATATTCAATCTGAAAATTTATTTGGAGAAGAAACCGGCTATATCCTTTTGATGAAAATAAGCCACAACGGTAATCAAATTACGGGAAATCGAACGAAGCTGTGCCTTGAATTAAAATTCAGGACAAGCGTCATTGAGTTCATTTTATCTGACTCAGTAGCTCTTGCGGCACAGCTTCCTTCATGTTGTTTACCTAGTTCTGTTGTTGAGTTATTTGCTGCTTTCAGACTCATACTTCTGAAAGCTTAAAAAAATTGGTCTGAAGAAACTTACCGCTCTAAGTCATTACCAAAAGCAAAGTAAAGTGTTTTAAAAAAAGGAATTCGGGAATCGATGCTTGCATACAACCCTTGTGGTGAGTTTTAATGCTTCAGCGCGTAAACATGTTATGTATGCACACAATATTAACCCATTCTAAAGTTTTAATACAAATGGATAGGCGTTACACAGAAAAAAAATGAGAAGTAGCTCTGCATATTCCACATTTTTATTAACGCATCAAGAAAGGCTTAAAAGAAAGTGTTGATAATAGTTGACGGCATTTGTTCTAACACCAGTGTTCCCGAATGGAGTTTAAAGAATTTCCCAGCTGCGTGAAACCACAAACTTGGCAACTAGTTGGTCGGTTTGCATCAAATGCTTACGCCATCTCTCGATGTATGGATATGGTTTCAAGCAATCCGGTTTATTGGCTCTGAGAAAGTCTATGAAATCGAGAAGGTAGAAGTCAGCAATCGTGATGATATCAGCAGCCGCATATTCTCCTGGGGCGTCTTTCAACATGCGGTCGATGCTCTAAAGTAAGGCAAATCAGAACTTGCGCAGAATAATTAATGAGTTTGCCGCGGGCAGTAACTATTTCCTGTTGGGTGTATCCCCAAAACGGTAAAACGAGGTCTACATACATGGTGACTTTTCAACTACATCAAAAATGCAGTGAGAGCTATTTCAGACTTTAACTTTCTAGTACTGGACTAATGTTTTAGGCCTGGTGTGTCAGTTGGGGAGCTTGGAAGAAACGATTAAGCCATCATGAAGCTTGGTCCCGAGAGTAGAAAATGTAGTAAAATTTTATGGGATATTTTACTGGTCAGTAGATAAACAGATTAAAATCCATATCTCATTGCAACCATCCAGGCATTGCCCCATGGACACGATGACAAAATTGGCGTCACTAAATATCTTGTCAAGAAAAGTTCAGCTTTTTTTCCTTATAAAAGGCTCAATGATAAAAATAATAGCTATAATGAATGCTTGTTTAAATTAAATTTATCAATTAGTGGTGCCTTTCAGAGGTGGCGAGTCATTAAACGGACTAGAAGAAAATTTGTAGAAAAATTTAGAGCTCTGCAGACAAAATTTTGATAAGCAAAATCATTGCCAAATTTGAAAACCTGTTAAATTCCAAGACCTAAGGAAAGTAGTTGCCCGATAATATACAAAAGGATTGTCATAACTCTACAACTCGGGTTTAGTGACATTTGTGCTATTTGGTAGCGAATGCATGGCTTTGAGTTCGAAAAATCCTAAATTAAACAGCTGTGAAACAGTTAAAACTGCATTTGGTTAAGTTGCCTTTAATTATTCACCCAAAGAACAAGAAATTAACAGGCGGTAGCTAAGGCCGCAAATACCTCGAGAATGTGCGTGATCCCGGAAATTACGTTTTCTTTATACTCCTTGATATCGTTGTCGTGGAACTTTCTATTCTTGTAGAAAACCTTCAATAATCTGTCCGATTCGATAATCTAAAAGGAAACAAACCAAAATAAATAACTCCACACGACGCGCTCTCCACATACTTTGCATTTATATTATGCTTCGTAAATGTTGCCAAAGTCACTATTTGATTATCATAACTCCGGGTAATTGCGTTACGAGTCCCACAGTCATTCCTGTTATACGTTTGGTAGAGGTGGTTTGCCGCAAGAAGTTAACGTGTAGATGTCTGCCTGAGAGGTTTTAATCAAAGATGAATCATTTTTATGCGTTACTCTTAACTTACTAGTTGATTCACGCCCGCTCTTAACTCGCTCTGTTTACTAAAACGTTTCATAAATTGGTGCATGCATGCACTAAATCAGATCTTGAAAAGCGCACACCGTGGGCATAGTTTGCTGTTTGTCGTGAGGCGTTATCCATGCGCCTAGGGTTCTTCACTAACACTTAACAGATGTCAGAGAGTGTATCCATTTGAAAAAAATTATTTCAGCTTTACTTTCCATCAATTCCCTCTGAAAAAAGTATACTTAAAAGATTATTCAAACAACTCTTAGTACACAACTCATAAGAAAACTCAGAGGCCTTACTATTAGACGTTGTTTGGTAACATTCGTAAAAAGATAAGATTACTGGAAAACTGTGTGGTTATTTCCATTGTTCCTAATAATTAGACTAGTAATGTCACTGACCTTTTTCTAATGTCACATAAAAACCACGTTAAAGAGCGCACAAAAACATAATACTAGCGAGTTAAAGTGCTTAACAAGACTACACATTTTTTTTTACAAAATTTCAAATTAATTGTATTACTGTAAGTCGGATGGTTACCACAAATTTAAGGTCAAAGTTATAACTGTTTACTTTAGTTATCTGTAAATCCTTAATCTGGCCGTAGTTCTTAAGTTCAGTGGGCAAAAGAGCTACAATAAATTTCTACGAAACTATATAGCATAGACTGCACGCAGTTTTAATAATCGAATAGACCTTAAACCTCTAAAGTCAAGGATTTATACACACAAGAACCATTAACTTTGCACGGAGTGGCAGCGACTGCAAACTACGAAACCTTAAACAAGTTGATATTTTATGCGCTATTTGATTTACTGTCAGAAGTCTTGTCAGTTAACTGTGACATCACGCAGAAACAAGGTAAGCCATGTAGAGAAATTGACTGATAAGACTACCTCATGACCAATTTCTCTCTTGCCTAATCTTGCGCATTTTTCGCAACAAAAAACCTATCGGCTGTCTTAATTAGCATAATTTCTGCGGTGGAAGAAAACCAAATCCGTAATCACTCCCTTCACGAAATCAATCCCAGGTTGAGATTAGGGTGTTTTTTCTTAGCTAACGCCTGTATCGTTTAATGTAGATTCATGGCAATTTGCATGGTTATAAAATAAAGTATATTCCTTGATTGCCTTGAGTGCTTGAAAAGCTCAAAGTTTCTTCAAAACCTTTGACTTTCCTTCCACTCTATTCAGTACATAACTTGTGACCTATGAGGTCATCAAGGCAGTCTCAAAAAACTTTTAAATTATTGCTGTAGGGATCTGGGAAATTCATGTCAGAATAATTCTACGCATAGCCTGGTTGCACTGATACGTTCGACACGAGCCAAGTCGATAGTTCCACATTTTGCATCTCACCTTTCCAATAATGCGATCGCAGTGGTACATTTCCATGTCGTTGCGTCCAAGCAAACCGTATTGCATACCAAGACAACGGAGAATGGCCTTTGATTCGGTCATCCACTGGAGTCGGCCATCCGGGTACTGGATACGTAGCGCTGGCACTCGGGATGTGATGATCTCTTCGCGCTTCAGGGGCCACTCAGAATGTTTGATTGGGGCGTCGGTGTACTTGATGTCTTTATGGGCCAGAAGCAATTTGATGGGACCTGAGTCAGGACATCTTGTCATGTGGTAAAACTGTTAATCGTGAAAAGAAAGCTTTGCTTTAAAAGTAAAGCATCAACAGCTACACCATGGATTCACCTTATTTGTTTTATTCTGAGTTTTGAAAAGGCCACTGTTTTCAAAAGAAACACTCACGTTACTCGTGCAACTCCAGTAATGACCACTTGACCCTGACGGTGTCGATGTGTTTGGTTCGTCTGAATGAGTGTGTGGTGGCTGCCACTTGATGTTTATGAGTAACAGCTCTTCCGAACAATTTAACCTCAGGCTAGCTGGTGTGTGACTCATCCCTACCTTTCATTGGTTCCCACAATGGGCTTATTGTCTTGTTCGCTAGTGTTTTACAGTGAAATTCTCACGTCAGTCACCACGTCATCTGGTCTGTCCGCGGATGAACAGCCGTGTCTGCTATCACCTGTCTATTTTCAGATTGTGGACAAAACCAGGGGAGGTGGCACAAGCGGCACAACGTCGGACTCCTGTCAGTTGCCATGGCGAAATTGTAAAGCAAAACACAATCTCCAACTCCCTCCATTCTCACTTTTAAAATGGTCGGTCGCATATCAATGGTGTCAGCATCACATGTCACATTTGAATTGCAATTTAGAACCACATTGGCATTGTTATTTTCTTGTCTATTTGGCATCGGCTGCTCATACTCTAACCACTTAGCAAAGTCACCTACTTTAGAACACTTTGTCACGGGCATTGTTGAGATTTGGCTGCCTCTTTGGGGTTAACAATAAGCAAGAGTATGCCACCACACAAAACGGCTTTTGCTAAGCAAAAATCTAGAGTCAAATGAACAAGACTGACAATTTCCTTTGGTTTTAAATGCAAAAAACCCCGAGTACTTAGAATCTATTCTCAGTGGATTTCGCTCCCTCCGTAATTCATCATGATTATGGCTTAGTAAACTGGCTAAGCACTAACCACCCCATTCCCCACATTAACTACGCCATACCAAGACTCGGTAAATCGGTGTCAGAGCGCACTGAATTGGCATACATTTTGCCCTGTGAGTGTGAGCTCCATAAACCAAACTCGCTCTGCAAAAACAGTCCCTAAACATCAAGAAATGCTTAAGTGCACTCTCATCTAAAAAAAAAAACATGAAAACGTAGTGAGAACATGACCATGAAAAAGGATTTATCACTTTTCAAAGATCCATACCAGCATAAACCTATTGTGTTTTTTGCCGTTTGTCAAATGTACTAATAACTGTGGGTTGATTTCTACTGGCTGAATGCGGAATGCTAGGAAGTAAGCATTTTCGTATGGTTAAAGAGGATTTTGCGGTACGTACTGTAATTTGAGCTTGCTCCAAGTTCGCCATCGTAAAGACACCAAAAATGAAAAGCTCAACCCCGCATACAACGCAAATTGGCGTGCAACCAGAAACCACAAACAGCGGTGACCAATCAAGGCTCTGGCATGAGCAGTGCGCACATCCGCTTTGTTTAGCCCTGTGTGCAAGTGCTTGAGCTAATGGAATTTAGATCGAGTTAAAAGCCAGCTGAAACGAAAACACATCTTTACAAACCTCAACCCATGTCCACCAAGAAATGTTAGCGTTCAGATTATCGCTTACTGACCACTAAAGTTAGCAAAATAACAGCCAAATGCACCGAAGCTCAAAGTCAGTAAAAACTAACGTGTCTCAGTTGCTAGCTACAGCACCTAACAACCACAGACAAAGCGTGTTTATTAACTCCAAAAAAATCATAAGAACTGTCCATGTCTGCCAATGAAATTGAAAACTAATTTTCTACAAGGCACGCCTACTTGTTCGACTTGTCATGCAGTGACGTTTGTGAGTTTTTGGTCTTGCTGCGGCCTATTGTTGCAGCAGCCTTAATGTGCTGGCCCAGTCATTCTCACATTAATCTCTCGTTCTGCTTTCTAGCATGCCGAACCACATGAAACATTTACACGCGCTAGGCCTGTGGTAACCCAATAAATCAGTGCCATGAATTAAGGGGAATAATTAGACTCATGAATTTTTCACTGCACTATTTCCCTAAGATAATGCTGTTTTATCAAGTATTGAAAGAAAACATGCTGTAGATTATACTTCCAAACCCCTGAAAATCATAATAGGAGAGCGCACTCAAACAAAATCCGAATTATTTTATTTGCAGGTATCGCGGCACACACGATTTGCTAACTGCATCAGATGACAATAGGCCCAAAATGGTTGATTCTGAACCGCTGTAAGGCCAACAATCATTATCAGTGATGATAACAAAATCGAGGTTTAGTCATGTAAACTCTTACAATGGCTGGTAAATTAGCATACAATGACAGGTCTTTGCTGCAAACGAATACCTTGTTTACTGATTTACACATTGAGCTTACCACACGTCCTTTTGTGGCCTCGAAAACCCCGATGGAGTTAGGTCTACCTCAAGCACCTTTTGATGTGGCATGCAAAGTGTCATGCAAACACCCAGCACACAAAATAACAATCTATTCATGAGTGGGAATTGATTTATTTCATTGAGCTAATCGATTTACAACTGATCTAACTTTACTACAACTGAAGAATGTGAAGCTATGGTGACACAAACTCCAATAAAAATTTTCATTAGATATCTTAACATTTGGAAACCGTGGTAGCACAATAAGTACCGAGTATCACTGCTTTAATCGTGCGATGTCAGTGCTATGAAAGTTCTGATTCCACTTTTATATTTGCTGTTCCTAAGGTAGCAAACTTTTCTTCTAAGGTTTAAACGAAGCGTTTGCTCTCTCAAATCTCTTTATTTTCGTGGCATAAATTTACCAACATTTTTGTTCGCCATTGACCAACTGTTCCCTGAATAATCCGAAAACACTGTAAGCTCGACGTGAAGTGACCGCAGAAGTTCTAATGAAGTGATAATAGGTAAGAGGCAGTCCTGAAAGCTTTGCTTTTCTTCATGGAGCTCTGGTCATGCCTGCCACCCAACCATGGCCAGCTTGAAAAGAACCAATCAGAAGCCACCTGCTATGTGTGGTAACAGAGCCGCGCGACTAATCTCCCCATTTGAACATTTCTCTACACTTTTGCACTGTTCATGACTGCATAGAATCCATGTCTTTCAATTCGGTATTTCCAATCTCCCCAACACCTCCCGACCTGGATAATATGTGGAGTAAAAAGAAGTCCTCACTTTCCCCGCCATGCAACTCTGCAAGACACACACATCGACGGGTAACATTTGAGAATACCGTCATAGACAAGGAAGGACAATCACTAACCCGGCTCCCACGTGACCAACGGCGTAGGGGAAAGTGCCCATTGCACGCCTCCTCCTCCTCCTCCTCTCTCTCTTCATGGGGCTGCTCATCATCAAATAGCAGTCTTGCCTCCTCGTCGTCGTCATCGTCGACGGCGTCGTCGTCAACGGTGTTTTTGTCTTCCAGTGACACTTCGTCGGCGAACTCGGACTCCTTAGAGATGGCATTCAGGTTGCACAAATGCCTAAACCACTCAATTTCCTGGAGAATTCCAGGTACGTCCTCAAGTTCTGCAAGTCAATTTCCAGTGTACGACTAAAAGTTTTTTCTAAACGAAGACGTAACTACTTTTTTAATATCACCTTGTTTGAATTTTGAATTGTGACTACTTAATTACCTTGATTGAGTCCTGGGTCAAAGTTACTGGAAAACATATGCGCCAACTTAAGTTAATTGAGTTACCTACTGTCCGTTTTCACCTATTTTTTTGATGTCGTTTTGAAATGATTGAGTTAGTAATTACTACACGTACTGCGCCTTCTTGGATGAGCGAAAAATTATGGTCTACTTTACAAGTAAGGAAATATTTTATGCCCAAAAGTCTGTGCGATCTCCAACCAGTAATACTTGTAAGGATATCCATTTAGCATAATGAGGTTTCGAAAACAAATGTGCAAACAGGTGCTAGAAATGGCATTTGAACATTGCAAACGTTTCAGGAAGTATCTTTTTAGGTGTGTGTCTATCAATGTGTGCTAAATCATGTTGTATGAGCGCCACGTATTTTTAATCATCACAATACAACATTCATGAATTCGACCATTTTCGACAGCGTTTGGGTTTTCGAACACAACAGAATTAGTTTCATTTTTAGCAGGCCAAGGCAATTAATCGCACAGCGAAGATGATTCTGCTATAACTAAATACACAATATTGCATCCTGTGTGATTATTTTGCCTTCACTGGCATGGCAATCTGTACTGATAGGAGCATTTGGCAATGAAGTCAGTCTAAAACATACTACGTAGCCGAAGAAAAAAAGGTTTGCCGCTTTGTGCTACATCGCCTTTCATATTTAGTGAATGCAGCCTTAGCAAATGTCCATTGAATGCAACCATGAAAAACCATAGTTTTTTCCAACTACACCAGACCAAGTGAAGCTTATTAATGAACTAGGATGTAAGTATAATAAATACAAAAACCTGTCCAAACAGATCTTTTGACTTATCGAATTAATTATTCATGTCTCATGCGCTGTAGAGCTTACAGAATGTCCGTGACTAGGGCATGATACCTACATCAGGAAGAGATTTTGAGCAAAAAACATTCACATTGCACAGTAAACAATAGTTTTTTTTAAAAGAGAACCACATTTACAAGCATTTGACTCTATGCTCAGTAGACTGACTATGCTCAGTTTGTGGTTTGTCATTTGTTGGGTATTACGTGACAATTGACACAGTGTCAATTCCCTTTTGGGCTGGGAGCAAATTCCAGTTAGTTTTGATGTAAAATTACGTGTTTCAAGTCATTTAATTTCGACTAGCTATGCACAAAGCTATTTTTAGGGCAATTTAAGCCAAATAAATTGCATTTACCAAGACAAAATGAGTAATTTTTGTAGGAGCAAAGTGTCTTCTGTTTTAATCCGATGCAAATTTCATCTTACAAGAAAAAAATAAAAGAAATTTTACTAAAGCCACGTAGCTGACAGTTGTACACCCCAAACTTTGAAGAATAATTACGGTCACCTTGTTTTTACTCCAACATCACAGCTGAAGAGATTATAATCAAGCAACAACCTGGACGCTAATCCTTACCTTTCCACTCGTCGTTTGTCGTGATTTTTAGGCGACACGATCGATGTCTTCGGAGTGGGCGAAGCTACTTTTTAACGAAGTGACAAACCTCCCTGCCCATCATGGGTCTTTAATGCTTTGGGCTGGTGATTACTTGTGAACTTTTGCTCCCACAACGTACTTTCTTACGACCACAATTATTGTTTAGCCTTCTAAATGGCTTCAAAAATGCTCAATTGGCAAAAGTAGCACTTGGGCAATATGCTATACTTTATGGCTGTTGCTTTAGGCTGGTTGGATGTTACCTTTAAAGGCAATAATGGTTCTCGTCGTACACCTAAACATACAATGTACGATTAGAATTGCTTATTTCGTACCTGCTACTAGGACATTAAATGTAAGAGACCAAAAAAAGACAAGACCATACAAAATACTTTTTTAACTGACAAGAAAATCTTCGTTTTCCGTGTCCTTGCCGGACACCGATCCACGCAATTAATTGAACTAGTGTATTCCTTTAGCTTCGATTTATCTGCTTGCGAATTACCTTGAGCTCCACTAATCCTACATTTGGCATTTTGAGTGCGCGTACCATTTGCGTCATAGCAACTGGTTAAACCAACCAGTTGCTATTCCACTAGTAGATCGGGATTATTCTGTCAAGACAAGCCTATTCATTTAGGTCTGCAGTAACAACTTCCTTGCCTGATGGTGTGAAACCTGAAATTTGGCTCGTTCGTTGAGGCTGCTGGTGCTTAAGTGAAGTTGGTTGCATAGCTGAGCAACAGGTGAATGTTTTTGCGTCAGCTGGTTTTTCAAACACGCACGCACACACACACACAAGCACTCTTACTTGGTTGCGAACATTTACACGTGCTCAGTTAAAATTCAGTGCGTTAAACTAAAAGAACATTGAGAAACGAACAAACTGGGTGGACTTAAGGTCACACATGGCTGTAATGTGCAATGGTAAAGAAAGTAAATGCACACTTCCAGAATGACTGAGCACATTTTTCGCCTTGCCATAAATTATTTACAGCACTTGAAATTTCATTAGCTTAACAATATAAGACATCTCTTTAAGCGAGACTTTCTGGTCCCTAAACGGCGCGCTAATCCCTGCATGGCACAAGCATTCTACTTCTTTAAAGAAACAGGTTAAGGATATTTAATGGCATCTGCAGCTTTTTACACCTCACCCTTTCATCGTGTAGTGCTGCAACTAACGATGGTTATTTATCAACGATTGCATGCACGAGTCGAGAAAAGTGCCCGTAAATCTCCACTCTGATCTTTTTTTGTTCTACAAAAAAGAGTGGACTGGTAGGGTGAGAATTCTGCGGGCTCCTTCAGCTGCCACTGGCCGTTGAAAGGTCATTTGCGTTTCAAGGATTCTTCGCGTAGACTTGAAGCACATTACTGGACAAAGTTAAGTTTGAAGTTTAGTGTTCGGTGTTTGTCTTCGCAACATGCCTGGTGGAGGCTTTGCCACTTAGTGCATGCTCACGTAGGTCAAATGTAATTTAGATGATGCTTGATTACTCCGCCGGTCGATTTGTGTTTGTTGGGAAGTAGTTCTTACACCAGTACAATATTCGCACGCCACGTATGTACTCTACGAGCCCTCAGATTACTGGAACCCAAGGTCTAAGGGAATATGGATCTGTGTGATGGCTGCCCATAGTTACGAAGCTTCCGAAACTTTACTTCATGTTAGATTTACAATTAGCGACTCGCTTTCTGAGGCCTTGAGATACCCATGTGCTCATTAGTTTCGTCACATCTCTTAAACAGTTCATCGAAGTGGTGACTGGATAAATTCAGATTTTTGAAAATGTGCTGCAATAATTCTGAGTCTGAAGTAAAAATAAATTAAGGGTAACTTTAATCCAAAATTTGGATTTACAAACCAATGTTTTGATTCCAGCTGACTGGTCACAAAGCTTTCTGAAATTGACAGTTTCTTGAATTAACCCGATTCGCTTCTAGGTTCATTGTCAGTTCTACTGCTAAATGTGTGGTTATTTTAAACACCGCATCCATGTGATGAGTCGAATTTCGCAAAAGCCTAAACCCTAAAGTGTATCTTTCACAAACGAATTGCAGCGTGGCTTGCAGGCTTGGAATAACAGTGTTCAAACAAAGGTTTGTGGGAGCACATCTTTCATGAATGTGCAACTCTCTGCTTGGGAATCGTTGCATAGTCAAGAGAAGTGTGCCCTGTCTTGACGAGAAGAAAATGAACTAACTTTATGATCCAGGAAATCTCCATCGAGTTTGTGAGAGGAAGTGCTTCAAAATCATTTTTTCCATAGCATAACCACTGAAGTCCAGCGAGTCTACCGAAAACAACCTAGTGATTTATTTTTTCGAATTTTCGATTACCGAATTTATTTCCTAATTACCTTCGCATAATTAAGTTTAAATGTTACCCAACTTGTACAGAAAATTTATTTACCATTCAGTATTTCACAACAACGGATCAAATCTGGCATACCTTTGATACCAGAGGACTGTTCTTTCTTAGTTTTTGCAACTCCATAGGAAAAAATCGATAAATTATCAAGTCTAATATTCGCTTTATGAACTTTAATATAAAAAGCAATTTTACATTAAAATTCTTCATATTATCCTTTTCTTCACTGACACAAGTACAAACAGCGTTATCACGATGGTGTAGTCTTGTGAAATTCTAGAAAGAAATTCATTGTTTTAATAAAACATTTCAAGACGCAGAATTTGCTGAATGGGGTTAGTAGAACAAAAGGGAGTAAGCCACAATATAAAACGACAGAGAGGCTTGAAATATGGTAGTGTATTTGTTCCGAAGGCATGTATTGTGTTTAAAATGCTGTTCGATGTAGAGTCCTATTGTGCTCGATTAACTTCCCCTTTTTCCACGATATTGTAATTATACTAAATTGTAAATTTTTGTTGGGTTGTATGTTCGCCATACGAATTTTTATAATTTTGACTTGAGAAGCGTTTCTTTTGTAAATAATTTAAATAGCTTACTTAAGAAAGAAAAATGCACTAGGAGTTACAAATGAAAAATTTGATAAAGATTTAATCAGGCATTTGGGTAATGTGCGAGGTAGAAGCCAAATAACAGGAAGGCCAGTCAAATTTGTCTCTTGGGAAATCGTTCTGGCCGTCAGGACCTGAATTATGATCCCCAATTCGGAAGGCGATCAGGTTTTCGTGAGACCACCTGAACTACAAGTAAAGCAAAACAGGAGCCTGACAACGTGGGAGTTGGCCGGTGGCCTGGAAATGTCACAAGCGACCGTGAATAAGTCTCAGCAGGCTGGGGATTTGGGATCTGGGGTGCCCTGTTTAACAAAAACCTGGAATTATTTTGGAAACATTTCGATCCCGGAAGAAAACAAATTAACCCCAAAGGTGCTGCATGAGAAAGGAAATCAGTGCATAAAATGAATGGCTTCCGCAGTTGTGAAGTGTGAGAACTTTAGAAAAAACCAAGCTATTCCCGTTGCCTTAGTGCACCATTCACGTCACTCTATACGTAACTTTTAAAGGGTCTGCTCTTGACAATAATTGAATACCATGTAACACGCTTATCACAACATGTTTCTGTTCTCAACTGTCACAAGTTGAGTCGAAACTCAGGTAACCAGATTTTAGGCCGACATTTTACCACTGGAGCTTCTCGACTCGCACACACTAAAGTGCTTCTGATGCAGCAATGCATAAAATGAAAGTTCTGCCACTATAGAAGCACCCCTCGCTTTTGTTAAGATAACTTTGACCTTTTCACACGCGGACCTTTTTCTGTTTTTTTTTAAACTCAGTGATTTCACAAAGTACTACAATTTACGGAATAATCTCAATATAAAGAAATTAGTAAGAACTGTGGCTTTAAATGTATTGTGAACACTAGGCCCTCAAGTCTAATTTCAGACACCCCAACTGAATGGTGTAATTTTGTTCCAGTTTGGTACTTAAAACTACTACTTTGCTTGAATAGGGTTGCTCATGTGTGTGTCTCATTGAGGCTTTGTTAAGTGGTGTTTGGACTTTCCGCTTAACCGCTGGCGTGGCCTGCCAGGCTCAGAGGCGAGGCCCCCCTTGCCCCCACAGAAGACGCAGTGTGGAGTGGGCGGCCGTCGGCGTCGTGTGAGTCAGACACGCTTTAATCTTGATGTGCAGGGTAGTGCCACCGCTACCTGTGACTCGCTGTCTTTTATTCGGCCTTCACACCGGCCGCCTGCTCAGAATATGCGAAACCCGCTCTGGTTGTTTTTGCGGTGGGTGTTGCCTGTTGAGCACGGCATGGTGCGTTGGCGTCTACCGCTCATGCGGAAAGGCAGGCGAACGCTTGGCTGCGTCCACCTCCTCCTCTACCGTCTTCCGGTGTTGTTAATGCGCGTTCCAGTAAATTAGGCAATCCTGACGACACCCTTTTTTATCGTGTAGTAGCAATCATTTGGACATGGGGGTGCAAGATGGAATTCACCACCACCATTGCATAACGGAAAATCTGGTCTTTTCCGTGCTGCTGATCAATAACACGATACGAAGTTATAAATGCATTTTTTGTTCAGGCGTAATCCATCTCCTCCCGCCATTATCACCTTTAAATCGACTATGTTCATTTTATGTTCAACCTGCAGTCTGGAGTTGTCGTTTTTATCATTATTATTCTCATCTTTTATCTTTAAACATTTTTGTGTCGCATCCAAATTAATGAATGGCATATTTAAAGTGAGTTTTGATGCTAAAAGATTGCTTTCGGTTCAGGAGACAGCCAAATTAAGTTACTATAAGGTCTTCTAAAGACTGCAATCTTTAGACAAACTGATGATAAAAATCTAGAGTTACTTAATACTGATGACACTTTGTGTTTGTCTTTAGCAAGAGCGATTTCTGCAATCGCGTAAAATGCAAACAATCAGGTTTGGACCGGAAATATCGTTTTGTGGCTCACAAAAAGCGTTCTAAGTTGATGTAGAGAAACCAAATTTGCAAAACCTGCACGTGGCATCATTCCGCATTCGTCTATTGGAAGCTAGAATGACAAGTTTCTGGCGATGAGAGATAATCTACTCCCCAAGTAATGTCCTATCTTTCTAAAGTGCCCATGAGCAATAAGGCAAGACTTGGTTGACGTTTCTATTATTGTGCAAGGTGATGCTTCTGAATTTGGGTTCAAGGATATTTGCGTGTTTTTATTTCTACCTTACGGAATTATAATCTAATTAGCGTCTAGGTCGTGGTTGAAAACAAATTCCTCTTGGCCCAGATTCAAAAACAGGGTACTTCGAATTGTCATCACGTCTGTAATAACAGTGGGATGTGTGCACTTGCACATGACAGGGATCAAAATCGAGCTGTTTCGTGTATAAGTATTTCTTTATAATAAAACACAAGGTTCTATCACCAGAATCATCACCTCGCACACCAATAGAATTCCCTTTATCAAAAAACTGTAAGAGTTTTTCAATTATTTAATGTAAAATAACCGACGCTAATAAGACCTTTATGGTGAACGGTCGTGAGAACAATCACTTTAAGCTTATTGAGTTTGTGCCCCATCGTCTCTGGGAATGTAAAAGGGCTTTTTGGTGTTCCCTAACAGAATTAACATAAATTAGAATTCCACCATGTGAATATCATTGGCCTATGTCGGGTGT
This sequence comes from Mesocestoides corti, assembly GCA_900604375.1. Taxonomy (NCBI): domain Eukaryota; kingdom Metazoa; phylum Platyhelminthes; class Cestoda; order Cyclophyllidea; family Mesocestoididae; genus Mesocestoides; species Mesocestoides corti. The sequence goes on from UXSR01000060.1 coordinate 43,750, forward strand.
TAGATTCGGCGGAAAATGCATTTCCATTTTAAAAGATAGTATTGTTTGAGCGTACTACGCGCATGAGAACACAGGCGATACTTTTAATTCTGTGTTCCTGAATGTAGACCTGGGATAAATATACAGAGAATACAGAGGGAAGAAGACACACTTCGTGCCATGATAAAAACCACCTGCTCTGCCGCATCTAGTCCACACAGTCGCCATTGATATTTTTGTGAAAGCCCTGCGGCAGCTAATGTCTGTTATGTCGTAATTTGAAGTTTGCCTAGACCTCACTAACCCTCTTCTCAGTGATTTAACCACTTGAGGTGAATACCTCCATGCGCCGTTATCCAGTTCTGGGTGAAACTGTCGTCTGAGGAGTGAAATGCGTAGTAAAATGCAAATCAGCAACGCTTACAAGGAAAGGAAAAGGAATTGTTCACTTTGACTCTTTGAAACGGAACAAAAAATGGCGCTTTGACTGAAGCTTGACAAGCAAAAATGACTCCTGAATCTTCTTCCATTGGCACTTATACATTCGCTCCTCCCTTACTACCTTTGTGCTCACTCATCAAATCGTTCAATTCTGAAACTAGAGGCTTAGAGTCGGTTGAACATGTTGAAAGCATTGTGTTCATTCACGTTTTCTTTACTCACCGCTTTTATGCACGCTGTTAATTTGGTTTCCCTTTAGTACCGCTTCCGCGTTAGATCGGATTCAGGACACAATAGGGGGAGCATCAATCACCACTACCACTGATGCATTTCCAGTCACCCAGTGTGAATTAGGCAATAAATTTGTCACCAAGTCGTACCCACTGGCTACTCACTGCTGCCCAGTGTTCAGTCCCAGTTATTGTCAACGTCGTAGCGGCAAATCCAGAGCACTATCGGCACTTTCATGGATGTGCCTTTGTTTAGCACACACTGGGCTTACTCACCCAAATCTTAATAGGAAGACGGTCTACAATTGAACACAGCGCAGGCCGTCTCGTGGACGTATTACCTAAATGTGATAGTGTCAGTGCGCGAAATCAATATTATGCTACGCCGTGTTTGTAACCCTCGCATCAGGTTAATAGATCACTTTGGTGGCACGGTGAAACGTGAGTAGAAGCCTCAACAAGGTGACCTTGGTAGTTGCGAAAGCAGTTTTGTACAAAGACACGAATTTTAATTTCTTTAAACAAAATCCTGCATAACCAATGAACGTTGAATTACTCCATTTTCCGCTTTATCACATTCGTTTTATGGGTGGCATAAAACATCGTTAACCATTTCTTTAAGTTCTCTGCATAACTACTTCAATCCATCCAATGTCAAATATTTGGTTTTGCTAAAAATTCCCATTTCAACTATTTCCTCGTTAGCACGAGTCACCAAATCGACCTCAAATGAACAGATGTGGCCATTTCAAATGAATAAGTTGCTAAAGTATAGAGTTAATTTGCCACATCCTACTTTACAATAGAAAAATAACATTAATTATGGCAGTCAATCGGACTGACCTGTTTGTCTTTAAGTGTGACCAATTCCTTGGCCTAAACTAGCCTTCTACTTACAAATGTCAGTAGTGAGAATATTGCATTTAGTTCTGCAGATGCCACAAGTTTCCGACTATTTAAGTTTCATCTCGTGGCTGACTTTATCATAGAGGCCTGCTAATTTTTACCAGGAAATTACCACTAAAAATCGGGTTCGGTTATTATTCTTACCATCATCAAATATCAACGATACATGTTAACAAATAAACAGCGTTTTACGTGCTTTCAGCCATAAAAGGAATTCTTTAAATGATTTTTATTTAGCCTTTGAAAAAAAGTGAGAAATTGGGTAAAGGAGGTCACATGTAACGTGGCATGAACACTACGATCGCGACTAATTGGTCAATTTCCCCTAAATTTTTAGCACATAATTGAAATCTGGTACAAAGATCAAAATTAAACTAATTGTAGATTTTTATGGAATTCATATTCTACGGTTCTTGTCACTGGCAGTTGATTTTATGGGTTCGGATAAACAGTTTGCAGAACACTTGTGGATGTCGCTGCGGTGCATGCGTTTCCGTGGGGTTTTGGTCACGTTATCACCAGTCCTAAGAGTGCACACCAAGGTCACGACAAAATACCATCGGCAATACAAACCGTGCACTTTGAAAACGAATTGACCTTCGCTGCACATTCACACACACGCAAACACCTTGTCTATTTTTCTTGATGCAGCCTTGTGACGCGTCGTTCACTTTTGCTGAAACGCCTGGTGAATACACGAAGTTGATGACGCGATTTCCGATCGAATGGACGTGAGTGGGGAGAAGAAAGAGGCAGAATGAGATTTAAAATAATAGCCAATTGTTTTAGCAATCTAAAAAATCCACGTTTCATTAGATGGTCTGAATTCCGCGCCGGATTTAGTTAAAAATCACTGGGCAGTTCCAGCTCCTCCAATCAAAATGGCAGCGTACACAATGCGGCTTGCACAAATTTAGCCACACACAAAAAAATCTGACAGAGAGCTGAATACAGCCTTGCTACCTTATTTCCTCGCCCTTTGAAAAAAAAAAACAAGCCCACACTCAACACATAATTCACACATTGTTTGTTTATAACACTGAGGGAGGTGGCTTCTTGGGTGCGCGTGGCTGTGTCTGCCTGCAATAAATTTCTCGCCATGGTCTATGAACTCGCAACACCAAGTTAATCGATAAATTCCTTCTTGTGGCGCCCGCATTCGGCCTTGAGGACTTTAATTCAATTATTTCACAATGTCCTTTTATTCGTCTGTGCACTGGTCGATTGCAAAGTGGCCTCCTGTTTGACACCCGCGTAACCTTTTCATTTGTAAAAAAATGCCGGCCATATGGCTAATACGGCGGACCCAAATGTCCAGGGCAAATTCATGGCCGAAGGTAGGTGTGAAGTGTGAGAGGAATTTTTAGAGGCACGTGGTTCTTAAATTAAGTTTCGTTAAGCAGCAAAGAGACCTCATTGGCTAAGCCGTTGTGTGAGCCATAGACTCGAGAAACGGTTCCCTGCGAAGCTTCAACCCAACCGCCAGGTTATTAGTTGTTCAAAATGTTTGCAGGAGTTGTTTAAATTCATTCACACGACCAATCATGAATCAGTCTGCAAGGTTTGTGGGCCTCGCGAAAGGGTTATCCTACAGTTTGCAGACAATAGGAAATTGAGTCAACAAGGAGTTGCATAAAAGCGACGCAAATGTTGTTTAAAATAGTATTCCTTTTAATACAAGAGCATTTAGCAGCGGTTTAAGTAAACGCATTTCTTACAGAAGAAACTGTCATATCGGGTCACTTTCAAGAAACAATTTGCATTTTCCACATACAAGACATGGAAAATAAAAACATTAATAACAGCAATCTTCACCACGTTGCGAACTGGAGCTGCTGGGCAGCCCTGTGATAATGCGTGGAAAAATAAATCACACGGGCATCAGACTTAAATAGTTTCTAGTGCTTACGCGTGCGTTAGTGTTAAAACCTCGTGCTAACGAGGACTTTGTGCCATTGTTCTCGGTTAATTAAACGATCTCGTGGCATCTCACGTGAGTTAATGCAGTTCTCCATCAATGAATTTGTAGAAAAGTTCTTGCGACATGGATAAGTAATCAGGGAACAAACAATGCGGATCACTGGTCATCCAGTGATGCCTTAACTATTAAACACCTTACAATTGGCCTTTGGTTTATTGTTCTTTTTATGTGGAAAACCCAGCCTTACAATAGGCTTGCAAGATCGACGCAACGCAAAACGACCTCGTCTGCGACTACTGGTTTCACGTATGCCATAGTGAGCCGTCAAACGGATAAACGCTGAATTAGAGCGGAAGTTTTGACTTAGTACGTGGCCGAATCCGAGAGAAACCACCCATGGCCTAGACGGGGCCTTTGGGCGCCCACGACACACAGATGGTGTGCAACATTTGTACCACAGACCCAATAGACACGCGACCGGCCAGAGCGCCACCCCCGGCCCATCAGCCAGCTAAACTCCAATGCACTGACGTTAAGTGCAGACACAGTAACTGTAAGTGCGTGCGTGTGGCTTCTATGAGTCACATCCGCCTGCGTGCCGTCTATTGGCCCGCGAGTAGCCAATGGGCTCCCGGCCTTTCCATAATTGGCTCTGTGTGGCCGAACAACGTTAAGAGGGGCGTGCTCTGCCTCCGGCGAAGGGAGCAGCGGAATGATTTGTTGTCGAAAGTGAGATGCCTCTGCTCTCGACAGCGAAACAGGCGAAGTCGTGGAAAACGGGTAAATCAGGAAAGAGTGCAAATCCGTCACAACACCACTGGGGTATGCTTTTGAAATTTTAGTACCATTGATTTATAAATGTATGTGGACTTGTCTGTCTCCTAAACTGGAATATTGGACGCTCGTTTTGAACTTGTAAATTTTAAGATAGCTAGTCATTCTGCTACTCATTTTTCACCGCTTACAAATATGATCATGGAATATGTAGAGTTAAACTATTCCGGCGACAAAAATCTGGCTTATTGGCGGAAATACATGTATGGTCTGCCCTTCTGTGCAGAAGCGTGTTTAAGTTGCAAGTGAGAAATCATCGGGCTTCTATCCATACCGATTAGGAAATGTTGTATAGTGCTAGACCCCATAACGTGTGGATGCATCGGCCTGTAAATCGGTTATGTTCTACAATGTAGGCAAGGTATTCTGCACCATGTAGGCATTGTCCAATGCCACTGAATCAAGCTGTGTGGTCTGTACAGTGTCGGCTGCCATGAGGCTTGCAGTGCTTCCATCTCCCATTCCTCACTCGTCCAATACAACTACGTTATCACATTCATTGCTAGAAGCCTTCTGCAACCTCAGAACCAACCTAGTGTCCAGACAGCGTATAAGGTTGCCTGTTTTGTGCGCCTTACTAGAATGGGCATTTGATATCTGTGCTGTGTATGCATGTATGTATGTATGTCTTCGTACGCACACACACAAGCACACACAGTGGGCAGTTGCCATGGCTATGCCAAGTTTGTTGTCATGATTTTTGTTCCTTTGTTATCGCCTGTCAAAGTGACGAGTACGTGTATGCGTACCCTGTTCACCGCTGTGAAACCGCACAGCGTGCTCATCGGTCGCAAAACTAAAGGATGTATGCCCGGTCCTGGAGGGTGTACGCCAACTCTTAGTTTTTGTTCAAATTTCAACTTTTGCACACAAAATATTTATCTGGTCATTCCCTGACGATGCCTAGCGTGCAATGGTGCATCCTTTCGTGTAAAAAAGATGCAGTTTGGGTTGTATTAGGCATTCAACAGGAAAACAGGTGATTTAAACTTTTTAGGTATGAAACCGCCGTCTTTTTCTTCTTATCTGTCAACAAAAAACGCAGAATCTTATTGATTGGCTGTTAAACTGGAGCTGTGTCCAGCTTCTTTGAAGTCCACTTTGTTTTCTAATACCCCAGGAACCTCAGGTTGCATAGGGTAAATAAATCTACGAGAAGCTCTTGTACGATCTGCCATCATTTTTTGCTACCGAGATGGTTCTTAGGCCAAAACATGCTCCTCGACCGTGCACGTCAAATTATATATTCTACGGGGCTTCGTCTTACAGAGTCTTTAACCCAAGCGAAAGCCACCATGCATCCAGAATAGGCCGGTAGTGTTGATAATTTACCATCTACAGAACAAGAGTCACAAGTGCACGGGGTGAAATCTTGTTCCGGCGTTAAATTCTGGTGTCCAGCGCTGACCATCGGGCCCACGACCATGTACTCCCCCACCACTGGAAACAAATTTTGAGAAGAGTGTTTATTTGTCGAGCAGTGGCGAGTTGACACCATTCCACTTCGGCAAGTGGTTTTGCAGCTGATTTGTTTACCTGAGTGTCTGGTGCGCATGCGCAGCCGCCGCCGCCGCCGCCGCCAATTTCACTCCTATTTTTGTGATTGCACGGCAACTGACCTTCTCGGCTTAGGACCAACGGTTTGTTGGGGCTTTTTCCTTGCTCAACAATGCGGTATTTTGATCCCTTTGGGGAGGAGACACTTTTCGTTAATACGACAAAGAAATAAACGCCACCGTCTTCTGTTCATACATTCACAGCGCAAAAAAGAGCATTGCCAACCAGGTCGCACCTTTCCCTGCGTTGGTGTGCGTCACGCTGAATCCTTGTTACAAAACATTTTTCCCCACGGATTAGGGCAGAAATGTCTTTGATTTGAAACCAGAAAATCAACAGTTGGTTTGATTTCGTGTTTTCGGTGATTGCCATCAGCAAATGGTTCAGGCTGCAATTAATTTTTCAAAACAAATTTATTTGAAGTGGGATATTTTTTTAAAAATTGTCATCGTCTCTTAACCTTGCAATGAGATTCTGTTGCCCCAGGCGAGTAAATTGAATATTAATGAGCACAAGATTGATCTGCTAAGCCAGTCGCGCAAACTCTCGGTGTTATTTCTCCCTTGGCACTTGAGATGTTATTCAGAATATCGATCTTGTTGTGCTCCCACTGTCACTTCAAATCTTCGCCCATTTATGAGTAATGGCATCCAGGCCCGCCAACACGTTTAGACAAGTTTGGTCAAGCGGCCCCGTTCGTTCAGCGTGTTGTCTCTTGATTTCACACGAACTGACGCAGTTCTTCCATCCCGACCAACTCGCTGACTTGGCTAGAGGGAAGCGGTTCTCAACGCACCTATAACGATTCCTTTACGGGGAGTTAGGGGTCGGTAAATGATTAAAAGAGGTTTGCATCTGGCATGCATTTTAGGTATTAAAAAGGGTTAATATGTAGACAAGGAATGCAATTATATTCCATCAAGTTTATTCGTATCTTGTACTGATATAGGTGGAAAGCCTAGCGCCCTGCATCTTGGCTGTGTAGTTTGACAAGCGATTCAAAACTGTCCCCATGAACGTGCGGTGGGGGTAGGGGTGGGGGCGCTGTTCGTCAGCCATGGTCGCCGACATTAGCGTCTTGCTTTCAGGCGTCTACATTACACCGTGCTTGTGATTCCCCCCTGGCCGCACCATCGCAGTCAAGAAATTTTGCCTTCTCGCCACCAAGGCGTCAACGTGAAAGCTGGCAATTTTGAAAAATCCCCACTTGTAGAAACGAAGTCCATTCCATACGTCTGTTAACGACTTACTTTTGTGGGAAGTTTTTTTTTCAACATACCTAATGCAGAGTTCTCAATGGGTTATAAGACAGTGGTGTTTAACGCAGAAAATGTTTTAATTTGGCGGTATCTCGCCGTTTCATCGGTTACTCCCTCCACGTTCAAACGTCGCTTCCGCAAGGCAATAAACTACCGCTTATCTCGTGCCACCTTCCGGCTTTTTCGTTTACACAAAACATCTGTTCGCAAATTTCACGCTTAGCATTCTGCAACGAATCAGTTATCGTCTGGCATGAGCAAATGCTAATATGCTTATAAGATTCACATGGAAACATGTAGGTTTTGATGGGCATTCCTTATGGGGTCCGTAAATCGTAAAAACGACGTTCGGGTTTAGCGCGATCCCAATTCTTTTTACCGTGTCACATCGAGTTTTAGTGTGACACGGCGGTATTGCGTTTTATTCTAGTGGTCCTTTTTGTTGTCCGCTTTTTGATGCCTATAATAATAATAATGTGATGGATTCATAGGTTTTTGTTTCTCAATCAATAAACAATCAATACACACGCTCAGTAGCGCATTACTTTGTTATACGTCTAAAAAGAGGTTGCTATGTGATTCTTCAATTGAACCCTGTAGAGCTGAACTTCGCTCACCGCCGGTCAAAACTAATTTGTTTCTAACGGTTATCGATTAAACAAGCAGCAAATGGTGTTCAAATTACCAGCTACGTCAAATAGCGTAACGCTATTAAAAGTGCCAAGGAATCTTGCATCATTGGCATTCAAAGCAGTCATTTCGCAATTTTCGCTCATGCACCTATCAAATGCATGGTTCAACTATGCAACTGTTAATGATGGACAGAGAACTCCACAGCTCGTAGGACGGACACTTTCAATGTAGATATGCATAGAAAAGTTGCCATGGCTGAACGTGTCCGTTCAAACTACTTCTGTTTCTTTATTTGCTTTGGTGTTTGAGTCGATGTTTCGTCGGGATGTTGATTGAAGCAACCACGCTTACGGGTTCATCGTCCCACGGAGGACATTTGCGCATGCGTTGAGAAGGCAGAATCCGCCCTGCTGGCCATCAATCCATTAAAGCCCGTTTCTCCATAATTCGATTCCACTGTAGGATTAGTAGGGTGCTCATCAGCAACCAAAATAAACGTAATGCGATCCTGTTCAAGGTGAAATTCGCTTGCATGCTCCACAGCATTTCAACGTGACTTTTCATTACGAAACTGCAGTTCTGATTTTGGCATGTCTGATGCCTAATGCGATCTGAACTCTCCACATTAAGTGGGTCATTAACTGTTTTTCGCGAAACCTCTAACGCGCTTTCTGGTGAGAGTGATGTCACACGCGATTTCTCCAAGCTCCCAACCCAACGCGTTCACATAGTTGGACAGTTCCATGCGTTGGTGGAGGGTGGGAGTTGGCTTTGGTCTAAGCTGGCTAATGCTTGCGCACATGGTCACGCGTTAATGTTGCCAGGTTTACGAATACATTTAGCGTTCATGACTGACGTTCTGGGTTGTCCTTGAATTTTTTTGTCTACACGTCAGCGCGGTCCAATCGGAGCCCAGCTTATGTGTCACTGGCTGTTAAAATTTCCATTTTTGTGTGCACAGACGAGAAGCTTGACAGGAGTAGACAACAGGGCCTGGTGATTGCTACCTCTCAGCCCTCAGTATACCTGTCACCCGACGCCGTGAAAGGAACCTGGCGCAACGCGGCCACCACCAGCTTACCGAAGGGCGACAAGCTGACGCGCGCTCATTCGGCTGCCTACGACGCGGACGACTGTCCCTCGAATGACACGGAGCTTCTGAAGCGTCGCGCAACCACTCTTGATATCGATATGTCAACTAAAGGACAAGGAAAAGCTGCCAGCCGAAGACGATTATTCGTGGGTTAACTTTTGAAAGTAAAGCTTAGCCGTAGCTCCTGTTGTGCGTAGAATCCGGATGCAATTAAGTTAAAGGTTTTCACATTGCAGTGTGCCCCAGGTTTGGCCAGGCGTCAAAATTCCCATTGGGCATAGAACGTCGAAAATTGTATTTATGGATAGGAAGCTATAAACAACATTACTTGTGGCTGCTTATCCACGTTTAGGAGGTGCACTGATGTTCAGTAGAAAAGCAAATATGGGTTGCATTTGAAGTTTGACAATTGGTGAATTTTCTATCTTGACGGGTTTTGTGGGCACTTTGAAGAGGCCTCACATGGAGGGCATTTCCCTATCCTTGTCATCTAACTCGATTTTCTTTCTATCGGTCACTACCTTTCGGATAATCCTGGTCCACTGTAGTAACTAGGGCCTTGTTCCATGTTCCCATGTATTGTTCAAGATTTTTTTTAATGCTCTAACTTGAAACGCGCGTTTTTTTCCGCGGTGTTTTTTTATGCCCGTCGGAAATGAATTTTCTGTTGTATTTACATCAATAAATATATTTGTTCCACACGTTTACCATAAATTTGTAGAATTCGTTAGGACGAATCGCTAGTTTATATGTCTGCTGCTCCTCATTCATGCATTAGTGACCAACTAAAACTGACATGTATCTGTCAACTTGCAAACATTCTACTGCCACATATTGGAGATATTCCCTCGAGTACAGTTTAATTACAACCAATGTGAAGCGGATCATTCGTATTTAGTAGAAGCTAGTAAAGTTAAGTCCAACTTCTGCGAACGTGTGAAATGTATGGTAAAATGAAAAAAATGCTTGGAATCGTTGCCTTGGCTGCGTCCAAGTCGTACAAGTTATTGTGGTGAAATGTGGTCTTAGGCCGTCAAATACGACACTACGAAAATTGGCTGAACGTAGAAGTCCCTCACTTGTTAAGCATTAATTATAAAGTTTTTGAAGCCTTTTCATCCATTTTAGGGCCTGTTTTCAAAACAAAGTAACAGCTCACGCGAAAAGGCGAATGACAAGGTCACACGCGAAAGGTAGGTATCCTTGCTTATAACTGCGCATAACCGCCGTATAAATGAGCTCATGTATATTGCGTATTAATGACTTTGAGGTAAACACTTTAGACTCGAAATATGCTTAAAGGCGAAAGTCACACAGAGTGAAAACCAAAGCCATGGTGTGTACAGACTGTCTCATCAAGCCTAACCCCTACCGTCCCTACTGTTTTCCCAAGTATGAGCAATGGGCAATTTAAACTTCGAGACTGCTGTCATGCATTGACCTTATATTGAGTTTTTTTTTCAACTCCCTTGGTGAGTTAGATCCTCATGCCAGTAAAGGTGTCGGCCCAAAAATAGATCTACTCATTGTAAGCTGTCTTATCGGACGTCCTCTTCATGCATAATTCATGCTTTGCTATGGTTGCTTGTCAGAGTTGATGTGGGAAGAGATTGGTTGCTTCGCTATGTCTTCTGAGAACACGATGGGTATCCTTCACGGCGTTTTTCTAATTAGAGTCAATATCTTGACTTTATCATTGTGGAGGCTCACTGGGTAGAAATTGAGTAATGGGGATTTTCGGCGCGTTGTAACGTTCACGAATCTTATTTTTCTTTTAGCTTTATTCAAAGGAAAATGTATTTGACAAAAATTCGAAAACCGGGGTTTTTGGTTTTAATAGAGTGCATGCCGCCCCTAAAGGGCTAAAATGTCAATTACCGACGAGTCACTTAAGCCGACGTATCTTGGCCACCGCATGGCCAGGCCTCTGCAGTGCAGCCGGGAGCATTTTATTGCCCTCCTCACCTTATTCCCGCCTACTTGCACACACACATACACACACGACATAAAGACAGTCATAAAACCGGGTGAATACGCCACACCGCAAGAAGACTTGTCTGAATTTGTTGCTTCTTCGTTGGTGACTTCTTTCAGCACTTGAGTAGCATGTTTGTCCGCTGTTTGCATACTGGGCGAATCCAGTTCAACAACCTGACGCATTTTCATCTTTTACTTGAATTTAGTGTCGCGTTGGAAAGTCTTCCTCAACCCGGGGACGACTCGAAGAGGCCGGTCGTGCTTCAGGCCTTGGTGGAATCCCTGGAACGACATAAGGCTGATCTGAAGTTTGCAGTTTCGCCCCTTCATGATAGCGTTGTACAGGGGGGAGGAGGAGGAGGAGGGAAAAATTGCTTCCAGGTAGGAGCGGTGTTGTAACCTTTGTGATTCACCAGAAGATGTAGGAACCCCTGACTATTACGGATATCATAAAATTGAAGCTTGCACCTTAGGGCGTCAGATTCGTAAACAGCCACAAATCCCCAACCAATTGTCTCCTTTTCCCTACAAAACAACGACTACAATTGTCTGTTCAAACCAGGGTTCTATAAATTACGCGCAAGGTTCGTATTCTTCGGACGCATCAGGTGCCGAGAACTGAGAGCAAGCATGCAGCGGGTATTTTGCATTTTCCTGTCAGCCATCGTGATTTGTGGCAATGTAGTCATGCTCGCTTCGGCTTCAGAGGCGCCTAACGAGGTGGCTGTAGATCGTGGCTTAAATTGTGGGCCACCTCGTGCTTTGGATGACTATCATGTAATTCCTTGTTGGTCTCACAATCATGGTGGTGAATTTCCTATAGCAAGTAGCTCCTCAGACATCTGTAATCATGACCCGTGTTTGCCTACTTTAAACAAACAAAAAATCTCGGAATAACTTTGAATATAAACCTTTTTCTTCAAAATTTTGTGATCTTTTTTCCTGTGATGATCAATACTTTAATTTACTTATAACCTCACTTGGGTTGAAAATCGTCGAAGTTAACCACGGTACACAGGTTGAAAATGAAGATTGGTACCCAATTTGCTCAGTTTTAAAAGCCACTTGTCTAGCGCCTACACAAAAACGCCTTTGTGTGCGATCGTTCCTCTGCACCCTTCGACTGACCTCACTTCGGGCTGACACATGAAAGTTGTGTAATTTTACAAGATTATAATCAGATTTGACGTAATGGCTGATTCAGTGAAACCGTCGTGCCAAATCGGAAGTTCGTTAGTCATTTTTAAATCGAGTCGCATCCCCAAAGACGTTTTTTTCAATAATGCTACCGGATATTATGCTTGAAAAAGGGATGCGTGGTTTTGTACGGGTTGATTTTTTTCTCCGGGGTTAATTGCTTGCCTCACTCACTCACCATTTCCTATCGTAGCGTGTCTAGCCACTGAGTCATCTCATCTCTAAGAGTTTAGTGATCAGTTTTATCCCACATGTTAGAGTTTAATAACCCGTAATAATTGGGGTCATTTCATTGTATGGATCAATCACCACACCGAATTCATGACCAAAATCTAAAAGTCAGTAAAAGTTTGGGCCAGAAGCAACTTTAGGTATACATAATGGTAACTTACTGTAACCTTTACTGTCGTAGATCTCAACCTTTTTACCCATGCCGAAAAGTCAATCGCGGCCCACCAATGGTCTGCGTGATCCTCATCGCGATCGAATAACCTCGCTCACCCGTCGGTGGACACAGGAGCGCTCGCAGTCCATCACCTCAATGGACGACGACGATGACGATGATGGCGTCGCTTCTACAGTCTGTCTTAGACGTCCGGCTCCGGGTCGCAATCGTCTCACCAAGCAAGCAACCGGTGATGTCCAGGAACCTCATTCAGTCCATCGCATCTACTCTTGTAGTTCACCAGCTGAAAGAAACTACTGGCTACACAAGTGAGTTGTTATTTTAGGGTGAAGTGCCATTGTAAAGTGCTTCAATTATCTGCAAGTCGTTTCAAGGTATTACTTCTAATCTGATTCAAGATTCTTGCGAATTAAGCCCGGCTGGCAAGAATGACAATTAGCACAGCTTCGAGGTTTCGGTAGTTTTCATCACCGGCACCCAATCTACACTCCCCCGCTTTTGGTAGTAATTTCAATATGCTAATGGCCTTTTTGACCAATTAATTGGTTGTACATCGATTGCACTCACAGGACTTTGGATAGTAATGTTCCATAAATACAGTGGAAGGGTGTTCAATGGCGTCTTTCAAATGCCGCGACCATTTGGTTGTAAGGTGTTTACTTTTACCTTGCCTCATATTCAACGCACTCCGCTTACCCGCCACCAGTCGTTGAGCTTAATAATACTGATGCCATGATAACATCAGAGGGGTAGATTTTGAGTCTCAAGTGGGAACCGCAATTTTTAGAACAAGAAGAACATGACATTGCTGTTAAAGCACACCTGTTAGCCCAGTGATAAAATTCACCCAGAGTGGCAATTTTACATCTGCTTTGAGAATGGGGAATTCGTAAATCTAGCCAATTGAGGAGACAGTTCTTTAAGTAGTGCGCCTCTTGTTGCGTAACTTGGGCATTTGATTACGCCACATTGGGCGTTGTTTCGTCAACCCACAACAACGACATTTTCGCTACTCACGTTCGGGCGTCGTCCTGCCCACTTGCCCTCCAACCAACGCGTGAGTCATTCACTTTCTCTGTGTCTACCCGTTTGGGCAGTTCCGCAAGTAGGAACAACGAGTCAAAGGCAAAGCCTCGCTCCGGGATACCAGCTGGAGCTCGGTTTAGACCGCTTTTGGTTCCAAAATCGCTTTTCCCCGAATTCCGTAGCTGTGTAATTACGCCTGGCCTCATTTCCAACCTGCGGAAAAGTTTGACAGCAGGGTTCAGGCGGTCTGTGCATGCGTGCTCTTCTGTGTGCGATCCTGGTCGTGTGTATATGTTAATTCATTCAAGGGTGTCGGCAGCTTTGCATAATAAAGCTCCTCTCACACACGCTCACACGAGGGCGTCGCTTGTGTGGCCTCCGCTTAAACGTCCCTCTGCAAACACCTCTGCACGGTCTCAGTTAAGCCGTGTCATCCTGTGTGCAAGTGCATAGCCAAATATTTTCGCATATTTATTAGGTGTATGAATTACTTTTTCGGATTTTTCAGCATTCTCCTCTGTCTACCTTTACTTCGTTTATTTACAGGGTATATGACTTAATTTTTACAGGTTTTTCAGCACATCTATTTGATTTAAAAGGCAGAGCAAAATAAACTTCATCTTGGTAATATTGCCCACAGTTTTTTGTGACCTTGTGCCACCTCTCAGGCAATGTACGATTGCCGTCGTCAAAGAAAGTTGCAGGCTTCGAGGCAATAAAGTCATCGACGAATTTACGCCCATCGTCTCCAGCGTTTTGAACTGCTTGTCCACTAAGGCGTGCTGCTGCATTAACCGGAATAAGTGGCAGTCGGATAGAGCCAAGTCGGGTGGATATGTCGCATGTGGGAGAACTTCACATTCCGTGTTCAAGAGTTGCGCGAGCAATGTGAGGTGGTCGAGCGTTTTCATGCAGAAGCAGCAGCAGCAGTATGACTTGCCTGCTTCCTTGCCCAACACATGGTCTGTTCTGATCAAGTTCTTAGCTCAGTTTGTTTAATTGTCGGGAGTAGTGTTCCGCAGTCATCGTCTGACGACCATTTTCCACGAGTTCGTAATAAAGTGCAGTCTTCATGTCTCACTGGATACACAGAAGAACCCGTTTCTTCAAGTGGATGTTCTTTTTCGGCGTCGACGTACAGCTCTCACCACTTTCCACAAGAAGTCTTTTTTCGTAGCCGGCGGGCAGGTAGTGAAAGGCAAGCGTTAATGCATTGACCTAGGTCGTGTTCGGTCAACACATGCGGGACACAACTTCCAAGTTTTTGATTTTTTGCCATTTGCCGCAAACGCTTCGAATTAGGTGTTTGGGGACTCCTGACTGATCTGCAAGCTCTTGTTGCGTTTGCGTCAAGTCTGCATCCAGTTGATCCTGCAATGCCGCATCTTCAAACTCGAGGCTGATGTTCGGGGCTTGGCTGGTCACTAAGATTGAAATCACCCCTTCTAAAACATTTGTATCAATAATTACACGTTTCAGAAGACACAACGTTGGTACCAATAACACTATAAATTGATTCCCGTGCTTTTGAAACATTTTTTGCCGGTTAGAGTTCGCACAAAATGTAGTGCAATCGAGTGTGCTGTTTATCAATTGCCATCATAATCTCTGCTGTTCTTGGAGGTTATGTAACTCACGTAGACTTGTCGTTCTGTGTTCTGAAAACTTTCACCCAATCCTTTCAAAACCACACAAGACGGCGAAAATTTTTTTCATTTTTAATGTAGTTATAATCGTAAAGCAAAAAAGTCTGTCAAACCAAGTCATACTTCTGATAAAGGGAACTGCAGGAGTTAGACGTTTACCAAGTGTCACGAGTTGTGCTCACAAGACGTCTCCTTGCAATGGGACCGTAATAAAATCTCACATTTGCCGCTTTCGGCTGTCTAGGGGGGTCAACTGTGTGCGGCACAGACCCACAGAACGTGCCGATTCCGCTAACACGCCCTGGGATCGACCTGTTTCCTGGACGCGTCTTCTTGCCTTGTAGATTTCAGTGTTTTGCCAATCCCCGTCTGTGCTCCGAGAAGCACTTTGAGAACCATCTGCACTTGTCCATTCAGGAGATCAAGGGTGTCCCATCTGGCAATGAGTAAGTTAACCTTCCACCTCTACCTTACCCTCGTCAGTGGAGGCGTTGACTGGGATGTCGTATGCAAAGGTCAAGTTACATGCCGTTGCGGTAATTTTGGCATCTTCCAATTGAGTCGGAATTGTGATTTCTAATGAAGATGGTAATTCTAGCTTTCAGCCTTCTCTCTTTATCAGGTACTTCTGCGAAATCTACCTTGACGATGCGCTGTACGCCCAGACGCCGCTCAAGACAATGACGCAGACATTATCTTGGTCAGAAGATTTCGATTTCAGGTCAGCTTTTCGAACAATCATCCCCACTTTTTCTACTGAAAACATTAAAGTAGCATTGTTTACTTGTAGTCACCTTTCACAATTTTCCGAACTCCGCATCTTCCTTTGGATGTCGAAGCCAATCCCGATTGCTGAGAAGTCAACGAATCGGAGAGCGTCCCTGCCCCGATCGGGCGTTGTCAATGGCGGCGACCAATCATCAACCTATAGGCTGTCGATTCCGAACCACGCGGACTCGATGATGTCAATAGAAAGTGAGAATTGCAGGAGCATTTTCTCAAACTCCTCATCGGAGAACTTCGCAGCGCAGGAGGACTTGCGAAGTAGAAAAAGAAGGCGGCTGGGAGGAATTTGGAGCAAGAAGACTCCCGCCGATCTCTACCTAATTGGTGAGTCTTGCTACCTTGTCCTGAGTTTTCAATAAAAATCGCCTGGTTCAAAAACATCCTGCACAACCATTCTTCCCGTCGACCAGTTGGTTTTTGTTGCGTTTCGTAAATTCTTG
This sequence comes from Mesocestoides corti, assembly GCA_900604375.1. NCBI lineage: Eukaryota > Metazoa > Platyhelminthes > Cestoda > Cyclophyllidea > Mesocestoididae > Mesocestoides > Mesocestoides corti. The sequence continues at coordinate 60,081 of UXSR01000060.1, forward strand.
GGTTCAAACAACAATACAAAATCTCTTCTACCCGAATAGTCGGTATCAGCAAGGTGTTTAAACCGATACGCAATGTGGTCTGATGACTGTTTTTGACTGGTTTTTGATAAGTTCTGAGTGACAAATCCCGTAATCATTTTATTCTACAAAAAAAGAAACGTTTTGGCAAATAGCACTTCGAAGCAAAGCCCTTTTTATAGAATACGAACTGGCTAGTGCTCCACAATCTATCCACAGTGGCAATGTAACCAGCCAAACATCTGTAATTTAGTTTTTAAAATTAAAGAAAAATGCTAGGTTTTTTTAAAAATTAAAACATTCTGGATTGCAGGTAAGTTCGTCGTCCCTGCAGCTGAGATAACTGGCATAGTGGACGTGGAGGCCTGGTACTCGAGCGCGATGGACGCCGCAGATAAACGCCGTTCCTTCGTTGACCACTGCGCCCCCGCGTCCGTCTCCTTCGAGGGCCACAACCCCACGGCGCACGCCAGCAGCGCCAAACGCCTGAGCCGCGCCGGGGTCCAGCTCTCGCGCAAGACCCTCGCACAGCTGGAGCGCAGTCCGCCGCGTCTGCGCCTCAGCGCCTGCTACTCCAGTGTCTCTGTTCTCCCGCTCTGCGGCTACGCGAGTCTCCTGGCCTCCCTGTCGACCCCCGACACGTGCACCGCCTACCTCAGGAGCCTGGAGCCCTGGCTGTCGGTCAGGTCGAAGGCCGCCCTCGCCAAATCCCTCCTTGGGATGCTCCAACTTCGCGGGCAGGTGCCCGCCTTCCTCTCGGCTCTTGTGCTCTCAGAGGTGCAGGAACAAGGTAAACATCCGCCACCCGTCCCTCCACACTTGTCTTCAGTGTGTGAACAGCCATTCCTATGTTCAACGGTGTGTGTGTGTGTGTGTGTGTGTGTGTGATATTCGGTTTTGGCCTACCCTGTAATTGAGTTGTTTTTTGTTATTGAGGAGCTGTACACTTTCAGTGAGACGGCTATTTTCAATTCGGCAGCATTCAAGGTGGTACTTGGAAATGTCGACAGACTTTGAAAGGGGAAAAATTTGATCTTAGCTCACACATTCCATCCCACACACATTAAAACCTGATTACTGATTAAACTTGTTGGCAATCAAGGGAATCTAATCCCTAAGTATTATGTCACATTAAATATGCAGGAGTTGTCTTTTTAAGATCTAGTGGAAGCTTGACTGTGGTTGGTAACGATCTTTTCACTCCTAATACCTATAACCGGAACCCTGACAACTATTTCGGACAAATTTCTTACAATACAGCTTCGATGGCCAGCATAAAGCTAGATTTTTTTTACAAAAAAATATCGTTATTTTTCCCTAACCACGGTCAATAAAGTTACTTCGACTCAGGGTAAGGCTTCTACGTTAACAATTATGTGTACATTGTCTTTGAATGTTTTGTCTATTTTGATGTGAGGACGAGTTGAATGCCAGTTAACACTTTTTGCTTTGCATAGACAATCCGAACATGGTTCTTCGAAGCAACAGCCTTGCAACCAAGGCGATTGAATTGTACCTCAAGCAGATCGGTGGAAACTACCTGAAAGTAGCTCTTGGCGGTTTCGTAGCGTCAGTTCTGTCGCGAACGGCAACGGCTGTCACCACGTGTCAGAAAGAGAAGCGGAATTCCCTTGGCAGGCGACAGATGTCACGACCCTCTAGCGACGACATTGTCGGTCCGAAGTCCAGTTCTGACTTCGAAGTTGACCCTGAAAAGGTGACAAATTCGGGACAGCTGCTTCGAAATCAAGCAAATTTGATGCGACTTGTGAGAGATGTCTGGCAACGAATCCAGAACACTGTCTCAGAATTTCCAAAGTAAGGCTTTCAATTCACATTTGTCGTGTCAGACTGCTGATCTTGACTGAGGGCATTCCTTCCGTCTAATTGCAGTGATTTGCGAAGAACTTTCGCGGCTATACGTGAGGCAATGCTGCCAGCGAACGCATCGTGGAAGCACACCTCGGGTGACGAAACCGACGTCAGGGGCCTTTTCGAGCACGTCGTCTCGGCGTGCGTCTTCCTGCGCTTCATCTGTCCGGCCATTCTGTCGCCCTCGCTCTTCGGACTGGCCGACGGCCTCACCGAGGACCCTCGTGCTGTGCGGACCTTCACTCTAGTGAGTCATTCCGTGCCGATTCCAAGCTGTTTCTCTGCACAAGTTCAGCAGAACTGTGCAGAAGATAGGCAGTTGGACCTAAACGCATTATTAATCGCCTTTCTTTACTCGTTCTGTTCACGTTATCACGCTACATCCAGCTGGTTGCACTAACTTTTTCCGGAAACCAATTGATTGAACTGCTGCTATCATACATAATTTCATGGAGTTTTCAACATTTTACTGATACCACCAGCCGCGAGATGGCTGGTGGAAATGGTTACTGTGTTATACATTAGGTCTGAATATCATAACTAATCACTAACCTTCTTCGACACCTTTGACTTAAGATGATTCTATCTTTGCGGTAAATGCACTTATTCAATGATGGAGATTTATATATTGGTTCTAACGAGCAAGTATATTCCAGCAATTTGTGTCATCTTCGTAATTTATTCGCCGAAAATTTACAACGCATAAAGTCGACGACACTTGTAGGTGAAATCGATGGTTACCGTTTACAGAAAAATACTCATCATTTCTAAAAGTTCTTGAGATTCTTGGATTCTGCGTTTATTAGCGGCACCGACACTGAGGTGGCGCGGTGTGAAGTGAATTTGGACGAAAATCAGCCTTTTTTAGCGGATTAAAAGGAAGCCTGTTTCAGTTTTTCTATTTAATCCTAATCTGGATGCTGACATTGCATTAATAACTCAAATTATGCGTCACATGTACGTCTTTTGAATGTGATTTTCGCCTTATTAACATTTTACTAATAAACGTAATGGCGCTGAATTAAAAGCCTGTGAATTGCTGACCAGTCTCACATTATATCCGAAGCAAGATTTTTTGAAATATTTGATGGATGTGCGTCTTTTTTTGCAGGTTGCAAAGGCAATTCTGAATTTGGCAAATTTCACCCTTTTTGGAGACGTGAAAGAACTTCACATGGACTTCCTTAATCGCTTTGTCGCTGAGGAAATACCGACAATGCGATCCCTTCTGTGGCGCCTTTCAGAGCCCATTTCCCAACTGGGTGGCAGCGTGGAGAGCAGCAACGAGCCGCTGGTTCACACCGCGCAACTGGTCGATGTGCTCACCGTGTTGAAGCGACCGTCCCCAGCACACGCTGAGAACACAGTCAGCTTAAGTGATAGTCCTCTCTCAACATTGCCAGATTTTTGCAGCCTCTGTGTAAGTATTTAACCCCCCCTCAAGTAAAAAGGTAGCATTTACGCTGCACACACGCGCATTTCTTGGAGTGTAATCAGAAGCAGACGCATTCTCACGCGGTTTCTACAACCGACCGCGAAAGAGACTTACGAGAGCTGTGTACCACCAGTGGGCAAGTACACGTTTACTCTGGCACGTCCTGTCAGTGAATGGTTTTGTATCGCTGGTGTCAGAACACGATTACGGCATCATTTTGGGATGTTATTGGCGCAACTCGTACTGCTACGGCCTCATATCAAGTTAGTACCACTGTTCATCACTTTGAGTGCTTGAAGGCTAAGCTATGGCAATATCACAGCGACGCGAATCCTCGTTCTACCCAAGAAATTTCCATGAGGCACGATCTATTCGTTGCAAAATTAATATTCGGATTGAAAATTAGCTCCGTCATGTTCCAGTGTATCATAACAAAAGGAGATATTGTCGTCTTTTCTTCAGTCGGCTATCACCTTGGAATGTGAATGCCATCGTCAAAAGTCCCAGACTAATTTTCCCGAAACGTCAGCCTCCAGTTCGAACGTCCAGGTTATTCGTCATCAGTGGCTGATGGAACTCCAGGACCTCCAGTCTGACGCGGCCGTCTGTCGTCAAGCCATATGCGGAATTCCACCTCAACTGACCGCCACTCGGCGTGCTCTTGAGCTAGAGCAACTCCAGTTAGCTGTGTCCTTGGCCCACTGCCATGCACAACTGGATGCCGTCTTCAAGATGGTCCCCATTGAAGTATGTTTCATTAATCTGACGCTTTGGGTTTTAGCACGAAATTGTCAATTGAGTTAAAATAAAATTGAACCTCTTAGCATATTTCCTACTTTGCAATCTATTTATAGGTTCCTGCAAATAGTTGCTTATCGCAAGCCATTTACTACTGAAAAGTAATTTAGTCAATGAGATTCCAACCTGGTGTCAGGGTCGTTGTATGCTGTTTTATTATTCTCACCAGATTTTGGCTAAATAGGGAATCCCATTGAAAATCAGCGTGCGCTTTTCAACGACTTTTCATTCAATCATTTAGGCCGGGAACCATTATTATAGAATAACAGGGACGGTGGAAAACGTTAGTATTATTGGAAAATTACGTAAGATTCATTTCTTCGACTGCTATGTATTTATTGGATAAGATGTCATATTATCGAAAACAGTTAACGTAATTTAAGAAGCGTCATTTCGATGGCCAAATAAAGCCCACAACAACGGCCGCTTCTCGGTGCTTCTCTGTGCTCATTGTATCTTGCCGTGTGCTGTTGCCTCCACTCCATTCGGCACGAAGTTCATCCATTCACGACATTTCTGGCAGATTTGTGTTCAGTCAAAACGAGGATGCACCTTCTCCTCCACATTTTGATTTTAAGGCGCTAACATTGCACTCATCATCTCATTTCAAGAAGCTGAATCAGCCGCTCAAGGCATTGGGCTCGATCCTCGCATCCCTGACTCATCTCAACGACCTAGACACCAAAACCTGGCACGCAAAACACATGGCACCGCCCTGCCCTCAACAGCCTGCTTGTCAGGGCCTCGACCAGACAACGAATGAACTGGCTTCTGGTGTGTCTGCTCTCTCATTGGCTAAATCACAGTCAAGGAGGGAATTCACGCCTCGGGCGCGTGAACTCGAAGGCGTGCCGGTGGAGAATGGCACTCCGAAGCCGGAGCCCACCACAATCGCTGCGAAGGCAAAGTCCACACAACTGATCGAACAAAGGAACGCCTATCATCTCAAAGTGCTTGGTTCCAATCAGACACTTTCGAGCACATTTAACGTAAGCCTGCAATTTGGTGTTGGTTAAATCAAATAATTCCATCAACACAGAGTCCCAATTGTCCTTTGGCAACCATTTTACTGGTTCTGACTTAAGTCCGCAGTAGCCTGTCGTGTCACTTTCATTGGCTAGAAAGAGTATCTTGCGCGATTTAGGTGCATTGGAATTGGTCCCAGCGGAATAGGGCATCATGTTATGTGGATTCGAGACACCTGCCAACGCCATACGTTATGGCCTGAGACCTGCATTAGAAGGGTTTCACGGTAAGGCATTGCAGATCCAACGCCAAGTACCACGGTATCTGGCTTTCGAGTAAATTCAAATCAGTTTTGAGTTAATTGTTTGAACTCCCAGACCGCGGTTGTTCAAACCCACCGTACATTGTCAAACAGGTGGGGAGAGGCGGGGATAAAAGCACCATATCCTGCCCTTCTGAATTAAAATTTGAACGCTTTCGGGCATACGTGGAATCTGAAAATGATAGAAATGACTTGAATTAATTCTCTTCAAGTTGTTTTTTCTAATTAGAAGTAAATGTCTAGGACCCAGAGAAGTATGGAAGTTCCAGTGGAAATACGGTCACCGTTGTACTGTGCACCAGGCCATATTTTGTTACTACAGAGCGATGCCCACTATCGCCTTGTAGTCTGTGACCGCAGTTTATCGTCACATCATTAGCCTAAATTGTGTTGGTACTTGGTAAAATTTGTTTGTACAAAGTGCCTAATAGGTCATTGAGTCGTGTACATTCTGCGTTGCCTAAAACGCTAGTAATTGGATCCGTAAGACGTACTTCGTTTTTCGCGGAAACATGTGATGCCGCATGAGAAAACCACCGTTTTCGGAACAATGGGCACCAAGGCAGAGCTAGGCGAAATCCGTTACTCCGCGATTGTCTTTCTGATCGCCGTGGGGAGTTCTGCCGGGAACAAAAGCCCATCCATGTGTCTCGGATACGGACCCTTTACATGTCCGGAAACCGTCACACAAATGTGTTTGCGGATATCAGTTCTACTGTGTGGTAGTAGTGTTTTTTCTCACCACACGCAAGCGAGGATTGGTTGCAGAATCAGAAAACATTTGCTTGTTATAAGGTTCAAGGAGCGCTCTTATTATGGTCACCTTGTATTCTAGCAAATATTCTCACAGTGGTTCGATTTAGGCTCGGGGTGTCGGGTAATTTAAGTCAGTTGAACTCGGAGCAACTTGGCAACTAAACGAATCACTTTTTTTATAATTTGCGACTGCATCTTAACAAATTTAGGTCCAAAATAAAAAAGGCCCTTTGAACATTTTTGCGGGCATGTATATTGGGTTTTTAAAGTAAAATTCATGGATTTAAGAGCTCGACAGCACATTCAGCACATTTCATGGCACCCATTCGGAAATTGTTTTAATGGCACATATTTTAATTTTTAATTTACCGGGTCCCGCAACACAATCATCTGTGTATTTAAAACAAGCAAAATGTTTAATTGTGTCTAGACTTCCAGCGAGCCTGGGCCGTTGTGTGTTAGCGGAGCCAGGATGCCTCAAGCTGACGACTGCAGCACACAGATCACCACGAATTCACGCTTGACAGCAACTACAAATGAGTCCTCATGGAGCCTCCTTCACGCCACGCATCTAACCCCTTCTCATTCTTCGCAGCCTCCAGCAAACAACCAGACATTTTATTCCGACAGTTCCTGCGCCTCGATGACCCTTCCGTCTCCTCTGGGCAGCAGTAGCAGTGGAAGCGGACGACCTTCAAATTGCCCAATCATGGGCACCGGTTTGTACACCGGGAACTGTGGCATGCAGCGGTCCTGCACCTACCCCAGTGGCAACCAACAGGCCTTTGTTGAGGCAAACCAGCCACCCCAGGCCTCCAATAAGTCCAGCAACACGTCTAGACGAACCTTTGTCTCCGCGCAAACCCAAACATCCTGTGAACAAGTCACCGAGCTAGACGAAACTCATCGCGATCAAGAGAACTTAAGGCGAACACACCGCCCACAAAGAAAGCACCTGTACATTAACATTTTGGGCGACTTCGAGAGTGGAAAAGTGAAGCGATAAAACAGTGATGGGAAAGAATGCGTTCCATTTGTACAAACCGATGACAAGCTCATATTATTTCATTATTTATTTATAAACCATCAACGACGGTATTTCATGATCTTGTGTCTAGATGGAAGTGCTAATTGCAGCTATATTTAAGTCATTTTTTTACAGTTCAGTATACTCACTAGGAATGTAATATTTGTCTCACGTGTCTGTTAAAAAAACTGACTGGGTTTGTAAGAAAACAACTGTGGAGTGAACGATACTTAGGTTATATCTATGCCCGTTTTTTAAGTTGATTTAACTTAGCTAAGTTCTCTGTGGGCGTTTGCTGTCTCCCATCGCAATTTTGCTTATTCCGGTGCGTTACCTAGTGATATTCTCCTTAAGTTTTGACCCTTGAAAATGTTAGAACGAGTCATTAACAGTGCCATGATGTGTCGCACAAACCTAGTTAGCCCATTTGCGAATGGTGTTGATGTCATAGAATTTCACGTTGCTTGCTTTATCTTATAAACTGGAATTATTGTTATCATTCTAGCCCAAACAGTTGGAGGACCCACAGTTTGTAGGTAAAAAAGTATCGGCATTCGTACAACTTTTACATATTGTTGACACCTACATCGGGCTTGTCGTATTGGCCATTTTAGATCAAGGGAACTGCGATCACATAGGCAGCCCGATTCATATGAATCACCCGGGTGCTTGTGAGTTGTTCTTATCTAAAGCGAATACATCAGAATCACCACATGACCTACCAATTAGGGTTTCTATCTGGGAATCTTAAAGCATCAAGTGCGCTTGTCTTTTCATTGAACGCCAAAAAGGAAAATTTTCAGTGGGCTCAACTGGCGTTCTAACCGCTGGGACCAAGGTGGTGGAGTATAGCCCACAGTTGGATGAAGTGAAGATCAGGTATTGAGTTTAATCTGTTGTGGGCCCCAGCATGTGGTCTTGAACCACGCCGGAGCCACGGAATTAACCCTGGCCCGATTAAGCTTGCCTGATGCCCGCGATGAAGGAAAAGACTGGAGAGGACGAGACACGACCGTTCACTTCAGAGCTCAACCGAAACTGGTGCCATTGTGTCGGGTTTGCGCGTGTGTATTTTTATACCTCGGATGCGTGAGTCATAGACGCGCTAACATCGAGACCTAGGCGTGAGGATAATCCAAATATTCGTGTGAATGAAGGGGGGGGGTTGAGGAGTCGCGTGGCTTGTGCCATGCTACAAGAAGGCGAACCCTCTGTTGGAGGCGGAGCAATCGGGTTAAGAGGTTGACTAAACACGATTCACAACAAACCTGAGGATCCTCTTATCACTATTAGCATCCATAACCGAGAAGCCTTGCTGGCAAGGCTTTTCGAACAAGTGTCTCGGTTCACACCTTTTGGACTTTGAATGTGGAGTTGCAGTGAGCCATAGTATTAGTAAAGGACTAGTTTTATATCAAGAGCAACCTGAACGTCCATAGTCTACCGTCATATGTGTCAAAATCATAATTGAAGCTGCTGAAGTGAATTGTGGTGATTTGTGTCCATCAACCTGGTCGCACCGGTCCCACTTTCATTGCACTGCCGCACTCATGCGGAGGCGTTTGACCACTCAACCCTGTCGCTTGTATACCAATTCCGTCATTTTTGCCTCCTCTATTTTCCAACGCCTGTGTGGATCAACAACCCCATTTATTCGACACGAAATGTTGAGCACAGTGAAACACCAAAAAGCAAGATGTGCTTGTTTCCGCCATCTCGGGTCTTAGCCGCCAAGTGAATCTCGCTAACTTAATAAGATCAAAATACTGTGGTGATTCTGGTGTGGTGCAAGGCCACATCCCGGGACTGCAACACTCCAAGTCCCCCAAATGATTTAGGAATACGAATTCAAGCAAGTTTGATTTTTCCAGGCTCAGCAACTATTATGGATTTGTAGACCTGCCTTAAAAGGTACATTTAAGCCAGATGACGTCAGGTTTGTCGTTTTCCATTCATTTTCGGTTTTAATTAAAAACAGTGATGCAAAGGGGGAAAATAAAATAAGGAACATTTGAGCCGATTTGGGCGCATGTAGTTGAAGACAACAAAATGATATTTTTTATAACGGAAGCAAACTCTAAGAGCCCATAACGCATCGACTTAAACAATAATGCATTGCTTTTTGTATTTAAACGCCTAGAAGGCTGTGAAATCAAATTTTGAAATGTCAAGTCAACAAAGAACGGACTACGATTCAGATGTTCGCATTTGGTTTAGGTAACACAATGCCCCAACAGACCAAAATTGTCAACACAATTTATTTCGTGTTCACGCTTTGAATGCGTGCAAGTTCAAATCAAGAGAAGTATAGGAAAGCTCTTCAGCCCAATTATGATCTGTCTTGAAAAATAATGAATCGAATATGCAACCATTAAGGTAGCTGCAAACACTCGAGTTCTCACTATGAGTTATAACCACTCCTCATTAAATGAATGTGAAATTTGGGAAGACTGGTTCGAGCATCACAAAATGGTGTAATGAGAAAAAAGAGGTGTGTCAAAAATAATCAATCAATAAATGCATATATTTGTGTAAAGTGCAGAAGCAGTTTCTTGACAATTGATTGCTCGGAAGGCGACTGTTAGTAGCTGCAGGAAATGGAATACATCTCAATGATGTGAATTTGGCTGACTTGATCATTAGGTATTCGCAGTCATGTGTTTTAATTTCTGATAGAAAATCAAACCTTAGAAATGTCAAAAACAAAAAAAACGACTGCTTTTCAATCAAAGAAGGTACATTTATGGTAAGAATGATTTGCCAAGTAGACATCAAGAGTGGGAAAGTGTTAATTTCGATAACATAAAAAGCGACGATAGCCAATCACAATTGGCTTACTGAAAGATCTTTAAGAATCCAGAAGTCTGCAAGGTGAGTTTCAGAGAAACTTCACGTTAACGGTAAAGAGTAGTCAATTTGATTTTGAGCCCAGTTGTTTATTAGGTAAGAAACCCCAATTAAGAAATCTGTTTAATTTGTTAGACACAGAGTAGGTCTATAATTATGAATGGTTTTATTACATCGCTAAGCTGAGTCAAGGCTTATTTAGCAAAGTATGGGCAAAATAACAAAACAATGTTTAAAATCTAACGAAGGCTCTTGTCAAACTGTGAGAAAAATATTTTGACATAGACCTTACAAGGGTATGAAATAACGCGACTGCTACTACTATTACTACCACTATTACCGTGTTAAATATAAAGTTTGTTTAATGATTGGTAGAAATAAGAACATTCCATATAATAAGAAGAGGAAAGGCAACATTTAATCATGGATGGCTTTGGAATTTTATGGAACAATTAATCATAATTAAAATATTTGTCGCGTATAAATAAAATGTAAATGATTAATATCTTGCCTTCGTTTAGATAAATATCATTATCACTTTTATGCTCTTAAAAAACTCTGGTCGTACTTATTGTTCTAGTTATTCAGGTTATTAGTTGAACTATGAATTTCATGCTAACTTCAGACCTAATAGTAATGCCGAAAAATTAAAATTTTCGCTTTTAATTCCTAATTCTCCAATTGATAAAAATATGTACTTTCAGGAAAATAACATACAATTTTAGTAAGGACAAATGAAATTTGATTTGGGCGCCGAATAATTACAGGGGCTTTAGGGCGATGTCGTCTTTCGCTCGTTTGCAGTAGTGCGTCTAGGGTTCCACGTGGTGGAGACACCGAAATTATATAAAAATTTGCAGCACGTAATTCGGACTAAAGAACATTTGGTTGAAATTGCATTTACGCAAATAGTTAATCAGAATTTTTACCTATTCAAACCATCTCAGCATTGCGCTTTGGAAAGTTACCTGCAAGGTAACAAATATATTTTTAATGTACGATATTGTAGGGTGTTTAAAGTGACCAAATACCTTAACCTGTTTTAAATATGCCTAATTAGTTTCAACATCTACTCTCAAATTTGATTTGTTTATATAGTTGGTCTACTACGCCGTTCGAAATATTCGGCTGTGTCTGTGTCTTGGGTCGCTTGCCAGAATGGTGGGCAGGCGTCGTGTTTCTATCATTGGTTCTGGAAACTGGGGTTCAACAATTGCGAAAATTGTAGGCCAAAACGTTTTGCAGTTTGAGAACTTTGAAGATGAGGTACCAGGCATCGCATACTACTTATTTTTTTTTAATAAGGTGCGGATGTGGGTTTTCGAAGAAATAGTTAACGATCGGAAGCTTACAGAAATAATCAATAGTCAACATGAAAATGTCAAATACTTACCCGGGATTACGCTTCCGCCTAATGTCGTTGCTATGCCGGACGTAGTAACCTGTACCCAAGATGTGGACGTTCTTCTTTTTGTACTACCGCACCAGTTCCTCTCAAAGGTTTGCCAATCAATGAAACCACATTTAAAACCTGGTTGCTATGGATGTTCGCTAATCAAAGTACGTTAATCACTGCAGGATGTTTTTGATTTTAGTTATTGAGTGTTTAACATATGTATGCGATATTTTGAGCCTAATCGCATCTTGTTTCAGTTGAAGCACATTCATCTTCGCCGAACACCGTTTACTAATTTTGCACACCTTTTTGGATGAATTTACCACAAATCCTTTTATTTACAACTGCAATAGACGCGTTGGTTTGTTTTGTAGGTATCGAGTCAACAGTTTAGGTATTCTTGTCCCGTGTCGTAGACTTTGAATCCTAATACAAGAAACACACTGAAATACTTTTTTGACGATCCCAATTTCATCTGTTCGTTTCTTTGCGGGGGAAGATATAGGAACCATGGGCTTGCCTTTACTTAAGGGTTTGACAATCTTCTTAGATGGTGTGTGCACCTATCTCCTCTTTGAATTATTTGAATAGTGTTTTGGAAAGTGGATGGTTCTGTTTGCGGCCTCGTTTTGGGTGATATTATCTTGTTGACCTCATTCTATTAGTAACATTGTCTCCTTCCGCAATGTTAACATTTTCTTCATAGCTTTGTGTGTGGTAGCTTACTTTATTGTACTAACTACTTTCAGTTATCATTTTGAAATTATGTTCTTTTTGACGAATGTTCAGTGTGCTTGCTGGCATACTTAATTATAAGTAAAACCCATCATAATTATTTTTGTCCAGTGGCTGCTGCGATTTCAGTGCTTTTAATTGCCGAGTTCGTAGTTATTAAATCCCAAGTACTAATGGTTCGTTTAATGCACCATTGCGTAGGTTTGTGAGTTGCTCTGATGCAAAAAGCACATTTTAACATGCCATTTACCTTGTTTGGATGTTAGGTAGAATTCCAGATGTGTAAGTTAATATCTCAAGTTTTAGATTTGCTCTTTGGCATTGTAGCGGATTGTGACAAACTTTATTTCATTACACTCAAAGTAGCAATCATGCTGGAAAAGTGAGTTACCTGAATGCCTCTATCCTCTTTAAGCTTAAGTCAACGTATTCCGACGACATTGTGGCTTTAGGAATTTAGACCGATTACCTACTGCAGTAAATCTTTGCCCTCATTTGTATGAATGTGCAATAACGTTTGTCGGTTAAGGTGTGCGTCTTGAAAAACATTTGTAGCTACCTTTCCTATTTTTCTGTATTAGCCTGTTAAAGACCAACCATTAATGTCCTGAACGGAAAGGTGCAATTTTGTACATTTGTCGGTGGGGTGTGCGCATACGTACACAAATTTGTACTTTAAAACGGTACTTCAGTAATTACGTCCATAATTTACATCGCCTAATTAACGTGTGGCTTAAGTATAGTTTGTTCCTTTAAGCGGCCATAAGTGGTTCAGATAGCACATGCCTTTTCTGTTGGTGCGTAGCTGAAGCAAACAAGTATGCGCATACTTTTCATAAATATTTTGCAGCTACTGTGATTGTATAAATGGTACATTACCACGAATCAAGCAGGCTCGATTATACATTAGTGAAAAGTTTCTTATTGCATCGTAGGTTAATTCGTGGATGTGGTTGTTTTTTGTCCAAAAATACATTGCAAAGTAGTTAGATATCATCACTCCTTCAGACTTATGGTGCATGCTCATTTTTAGCGTACCCCAAGAAATTGTTGAAAGGGTTCCTTCCTACGGGTTCTCGATTTATTCAAGTGCAGTTGCATGGTTTTTCTTAGACAGATAATGGTTCCATCACTGGTAGACAAGCATGTGTAAAGCATAAACTTGTTCCAGATCCTAACCACGTCGTAAGTGATAAATCACGTTAGTAACACCTCGAACAGGATATCTATTGAAACTGAACAAAATGGTGCCCGAGAAATGCACATTGGCCTGTTTGTGGAAACCGCAGTGACCCAATGGAACTCTCTGGCGCTTTGAATGAAATGTTGCACAAAACAATAGCAGAATCTAAGTGGATGTTCACATCAATCTTACTTTCGTGCCAAACCACTTTTCCAAGCCCTCTAACCACGTGATTTTTCTCACAGGGGTTGGTTGAGTCGCCAGGAGTTGGGGTGAGTCTCTTGACGGACATGATTCGCGAAAACCTCGAAATTCCTTGCGCAGTTTTGATGGGAGCTAATTTGGCATCAGAAGTGGCGAAGGAGATGTTCTGTGAGGCAACTGTCGGCTCTTTAGACAGGGCACGTGGTATGGAGTTGAAGGAACTCTTCCAGGTATGCCAGTTTTACTTGCCTTATTGATTTCCAAACGTCTTCCCGGTTTAGTTCGCTTCTCAATATACTAATTCGTTATTCCCCGGAGTAGTTTTATAGTAAAACAATTACTGTTTAATCTTTTTATCTTGTCTGGTGAATACTTATCTTGCAGAAATCCTAGTGGCCAGCCCAACGTATTGCACATTATTACTTGGAATTGGTTTTCGTAATCTGTCTTTGATTTACAGGGGTACCAATCTTTTTAAGGTAGTTAGGCCTTTTGAAAAAAAAGAGCACAAACTTACCATCTCACTTTATGAGTAGTTGGGTTAAATTATCGCTCAAGATCATGTTTATGTGCAGAACCTGGCTGAATTTATGGAGCATTGGAAATGGCTTAGAAGCCGTTTTGCATTAGCTTATAATCTGGTGGTATTTTAAAGAGCTCACAGGTCAGCTAACCTTTCGGAGTTCTCGTTCACAATCTGATTAGTTCAATTTGGATACGGGGACTGGTTCATGGGTCTTTAAGAGGTCAGCGTACAGTTAAAATTGCATCATCGAGAGCCTGCTTTAGCACCTGGACACGTGCCAATTCGGCAAACCGTGCCATTGGTCCTGCCTTTTGGAATCGTGAAACAATGCCATGTGATGCAATTGATTAGGGAAAGCTGTCAACTCTACGCACGTATTACACCGCTGTTTTGTCGTTTTGTTATGTAACCGGTCTCCATGGCGCCGTGGTTGTGCTGCGGACAAACTTGCTATTAGATACTTTCTTAACGTAAATATTTATTCCTTCTATACAAAAGCACGGCGCACAGAACGCTCTAAGCTACAGTGGGTCCTAAAAGAAGGTGAGAATCGTAATAGGTGATTACTGGATAACACGTATCATTACACGGGTTTGTAAATCTTTTTAAATTATGCTAATGTACTTCTTTTGCCATAATTTATAATACTAGGAAATATATTTCGGTAGAGTAATTAATACCGGGCATGCTGGTTTGTCATTTGCTTAACTATTCAGTGTTTTCACTGAAGGGCTGTTAGCTGGTGAGGGTTTCTGTGGTCAAGATCTCATATCCGTATTACCTTGTAACCCACCTAAAGTAGCTCCTCAAAAACCAAACTCCGTAACAGTAACTTTCACTTGGTTTTCCACATGTAATTCATACTACTACCAATCTCACAACATTGCTGGCTAGATGTGTTCAAAGTACTGATGTGGCAGCCATAAAGACTGGATGTTTTGACCCGAACAGTCATGACCTCAAATCGACCTGAATTTGGTCGACTTACCGCCTTCCCAACAGATGCAATGATGTGGTAGTTTAGGGTCTTTGGGCCACGTCATAGAGGCTGGGAACACCAAGGTACTTAAAAACGAGATATTCACTTATTCTGCCAAATCCTCGTGTTTATTTTCAAGAGACGAAAACGGAACGTAATTAAGTCTGGCATTTCTTTTCGATAATTAAAGAACATATGTACTAATATTTATTGAGTAGAGCATAGTTTTTGTTTTTGTCAATTGTAGACACCATACTTTCGGATCTCCGTAATCAGTGACGAAGTTGGAGCTGAGTTGTGTGGGGCTCTCAAGAACATTGTGAGCATCGGAGCTGGCTTGACGGAGGGTCTTGGTTACGGGGAGAACACGAAGGCGGCTGTCATTCGATTGGGTTTCATGGAGATGAAAAAGTTTATTTTCGAGTTCTTTGGTGATCGAGGTGAGTTCCAAACACCCTTCAGGACGTCTTCTTTCCTAAACTCAACTTCTTATTTTCGAAGAGGGTCAGGTTTTTGGCTCTGCGTAGGTATTGAATGACTGGAACCCCAAAGCATTCAATGGAATCCTAATTGTTACTAAATTGTTGAACTTGGTAATTTTCATCTCACAAAGGAAGCAGTTATGTGCATTTTTATGTTTATAAAATTACCGAATAAGGGCATTTATTTAAGCGTTATTGTTTTTCACATATTCAACGCGTTACCAATCGACAACGTTGTGCTCAAAGTGATCGGTTCTGATATTTTTGGTTCGCTATTACCATCGGTAGGTAAGTTATCCGTGTGTTTTAAACGCTCGGCAATACGCAATCGGATCCTTGGATATTTGGCGTAACACGAGGTAATCTTGTCATCTAGTGAATGGGAAGGTGGTGGTTGCGGACCTGGCATTGTAAGGAATACTTTTAGTCTCTTAGCAGTTTGTATGCTTTGATTACACAAAATCCGATGTAGCTAGGACCCACACAACTCGTGCCTTTTCTTGATATTCTTTTCCATCTACTCAGGGCAAACCGGGTAGTCTCTCGTCATTAACAGTAACCACCACTAAGCGACGCTACCACACTAGGCAGTGTTAAGAAACCTTTAGATTAAGACCTGGAGCATTGGCTATTATTTAACTATTAGTGGCTTGGAGTTAACCCAACGTAAATTAATCATTTTCCTATTGACGGTTGGCCCACACAAGCCCAACATCATGTTTATGATTAACACACGCCTATACGGGCGGGAATTTCTGCTCTTATCCAAACATTCCAGCAGTCAGGACCTATGCACTAAGTGATTTTGTAATCAGAAAGCGAAAAGTGCATGCGATTGGACATTACGTTCGTGCCTTTTGAATTATTTTGTGTCACAGGACGTTTTTTCGCTTGTCGTAATGCCTTGGACTAGCACGTAAACCATAGCACCCATGGGACAGCCATTTAGAGTTCTGTTGAACTCTTGTGTATATTCTCGTACCTTTTAAATTTAAACGAATTCCACTGCCATGGTCTTGCTCACTTTGCTGCCAGCTATGCGCTACGCTGCAGCGCTTGCTTGTTCGGGGACGTGATCTGTGAGGTGGAACAGCCAACAGTCACCGTCAGCATTTGGATGTTCTTATTTCGTTTGACCCTCACTGATAAAGCTTATCGATTGTGATATCGTGTGCCACGCCTAGGTGATCTCATTTTTATCATCTCGGCGCCATCACAAGCCACTGTCAGCACATAATTGGGCTAATTTGAACCAGTGTGCGTAGTTACAAATTTGAACCAGTGTGCGTAGTTACAAACCCCGTCTTGCTCAATCGCGGAAATGTTCTTTTATTGTTGCATTGTACTAAATTGTGGCACAAAGTTATCATTTGCATTTGAAGCAATTTGTCAGTGTTGATTTGCTCTTTTACTCTCCTCCTTTTCCTCCTCCTAGGTAGTTAAGATTTACTGCTTCGTGAAATATCTACACGACATCCACGCCGAAGTGTCTGTCCTTGTATCCTAGGCTTAATGGCTTTTGTTGCACTAAATAAGGCAGTAGTAACTTGGCTTTTGTGACGTTGGACACGTCGCTAATTGCAGAAATGAAACACTAAAATACCGACTTGGTACTCCAAACGCTAAGCTAACAATGAGTTAGCAAATATATTCCTTATCTAAAATAATGGCTTGTTTATCAATTAACCTAAATATATTGTTTGCATCAGCTTATGTAGACAGATCTTGTCCGTCTGCTCTCATTGTGACGGGAAATCCTCAACCATTTGTGTTTCAATTAACTTTGCACGAAGTCAACTGCTCGCATTGTGACTCTGTGTCTCGATGCTTTGTATTTGTAAATAGGGCGACCTGCCAAACCAAATATTTGCCATTCAGAAACTACTTGTTTCTCCCTTGTAACAGGCTAACGGGAGGAGCTTTTGGATGCGGCGTCCGTTGGTCTTTTTTTAAACGACATTCGCATCCTAATGCACAAATTGTACAAGCGGCAACTTTTTTCCAATGTACCTAGATAAATATGTATTGGTTCCACCATAACCTGCTAAATTAGCCACAAATCCCAGACTGGACTGCAGCATTTGAGCTTGATGCCCCTTCTCAACGTGGTAGCGCGAATCTGTGGCTAGAGTGCCGTTGTTTGCAGTTAATGCTGCAGCCGAAGTAACTGGCTTATTTTGCGGTACCGCCCCAAACAGCCCTACGATCAAGGCCCTTCTGCACTACGTGGGGTTGTTCTGTTCCCTGTTCAGAGGTTATCAGGCAATAAATTACGGCTGTGGTCTTTATCTAGCCATATTTTTAAAACAACATTTAAGTGTGATTTAATGCGTATTTCTACGTACTCGTTTGCTTATGTGGGTTTGCGTGTGTGCAATCTTATATTTTATTCAACAAGAGGCTACCTGGCCAGTAATGTGGACTTTCGCAGTCACCCTACCCTCTCAGAACCTGGGTCTCACGCTGATTAAATATTAACCCTTTGCGCTCCCCTAGCCACCTCCGAGAGAAAAAGGAAGCCTCTTTAAGGCGTAATATGGTAGTTGGTTTTTTTGGAATTCTTTGTCAGTACTTGGGTTTAGTAAATTTTGTAGACTTGCGTGAGTTGTTGGTGTAGAATAAAAAGCAAAAAAAAGTCACGCATCATCGACTGGCGTTGTCCTTATTAGATTTTGGATACCTCGTAATTACTGCAGTCTGATATTGCCCACATTTCGTCAAATAAGGTGGTTTTCTAGTGCCAATTGCTTAATCGAACTGGTGGAAATCTTATGGTTTTGTGCTGGTCTCGAAGACTCCCACTTACACCAAGTACTTAAGCCTTGGGGCTTCAAAATATTCTAAATGTTTTAGCTATACTGACTATTCAGGCAGCTGAGCGAACCTAATGCGTTTTCTTCCCACCTCACCATAATGTGTCTGAGTTGTTTATTCACTCGGGCTTTTTACCACCTACGTGAGCTCCTCTTCTATTCCCTTTCTCTCTTTCCTATTATCTCCGTTAATCTAGGTGGGTTTAGCACTTTTTTGTCTGCTTTCTCTGGCTCCTAGCAGGTGTTTTTGTCTAGAGATATTCCCATGCTGATAAGGGGCGGTTGGTGGAGGCACCTTGGCCATGGCTTTGTTGCTCTCCATTATTCCCCTGGTTGAGCGTGGTGCTTGCCTGGCGCAGTGGGCTTCGCTTTTGTAGACCTCGCAGCTTGTGTTCTGAGGTGTTCGTGGGATCGCGAGCACCCGCTGACTTGCGTGTCGAGATGCACTCGCAATCTGAGCCGACGACGTCACTAGCTTTACCCAGCTTTTCGTCTTTGCGTGCACGAACCTGTTGCATTACCTACGCAGTACTTTCACGACTGACTTCCAGGCTTGTGAAGGTCATTCCCATAGGTGATTTACTGTCTTAAGGTATTTGCTCATTTATAGGTCACTTTCAAGCTGCCACGCAGCAAACTTAGCGCAGGCAGAGCTTTTTCGGCTGCCGTTTTTTCTTGCCAAGCACCTGCCAATATGATATGGAAAGTGACTTTTCGGTGATGTCTTACAGTTTTTTCTCTTTCTGTCATGTATTAATGAATTTTTCATCATTCCGGCTAACTCAGCGTAAATGTTTAGGCAGATTTGACAAACCTATCACCACGTTCCGAACAAAATGTTCCTGTTTTGAAAAAAAAATGCTTGCGATCTCGTGCCAAAAGGACTTATTGTTCCCATCCGTTGAACACAAAGCAGTCTGTTGACTTGGGACAGTGCGGGGAACGCGTCTAATTTGACGAGTCTTCTTTTTATACTCTAAATCCACTGACACTTGTTCGGGCATTGTGAATGATTAATGAACGGAATCTTGCACTTCACCGTACCGCAACTGGACTGCAGTTTTAGCCGTGGCGATGGCTTAGGCGTGATTATTGACTCACCCATTAGCTCTAATACGTCCGCACATTTGCTGCCGTTTGTAGCTAGGACTGCCATTCCAACTGAAAAAAAGTGCCCTACCCTCCAGAAGATCCCTAGTCATCTAATATACCATCGGGAGTATCACTGTCATCATTTTTGCCAGACTCATTAATTGGCATCAATTTTGGTTTTAAAAATTTTTCACCTCTTTGGCTTCAATTATTGCCTCTTATCGTCATCTGCATCTCCAGCCTGCACCCCAACTCACGATAAATTATAAAGAAACGCAATGGTCTCTTAAAAGCCAGGGCTTTGGAAACTTGAAAACTTACACGTTTTTACCCATTTTTAAATTTGTTCAACTGATTTGCATTTGGTTGTATCTATGCTAGCAAGTTATCTACCTGCTGCCGAAATTCGGTTTGAAATTCTAACTGAATCCTTTAAATTCCGTAAAATATGATAGCTTCCGAGACTACGCGTTTTGTTTTCCACGCATGCAATTGCGTTCGTACCCTTTCCAGTCGCTTACTGCGCTGACGTCATTGTGGTGATGGGCTGGTGAAAAGTTTTACTGTTGGCTCCCTCAAAGCACTGGTGCGTGTGTGTGTGTGTTGTAATTTAGCTTCATTTTGGGCAGTCCAACCCCGCCCTCATTCCATTATTCACTCTTGTTGCTCTCTTGCCTACGTGTTGTATGCTATTGACCCCTCGTATTTAGTCCAGCTTTATCTAATCCAGTTGTGTTGTATCTCCGATGGCCTAGTTTTCTTGGTAGCCCTCTGGAATTAGACTCGTATTAAAAATTAGTTTCGTCTTCGAAACGCGTTTATCTTCACGCAGAGCATTTTGAGAAAAAAACATAATTCCGAACGTGATCTTTGCCTTCTTTTTGCGCGAACGTGTTGTAAACCAAGGTGAATCATTTTTAATGTACTTCCAGGGTTAGCCTTTAGGCCTTATTTCCCCCGCGCATAATTCAATTGCCGCACGATTTGGGGTCAGTTTGCTCTCTGGATGGTTTTCACTTCAAGACAGGTGTTGCTAGCGTGTTTCACAGTAAGCGTTGCTGGGAACTTCTTCGCTACCCATCTGTGTTCTAGTAGAGTGATAAAGCCCTGCTTCATTCCTAGGCCGTTATTAATGGCACGGTCTTGGGTGTTGTGTGGCCGCCGTGTTCATTACAGTAACTGACGGCAACTTTTTAGCACCACCCTTCATAAAGCCACTTTTATTGCGCAATTCGGCGTCCTGCCTCTCCCGCAAGGCGGTGCTGTTCAACTATTAATTCCCTTCCAGGGCCCCAGGAATCCACTTTTTTGGAGAGCTGCGGCGTTGCGGACCTGATCACAACATGCTACGGAGGACGTAACAGGAAGATTGGTTTCGCGCTGGCCACCACGGAGAAGTCTGTGGAAGATCTGGAGGCCGAATTGCTTGGGGGTCAGTCGGCTCAGGGCGTTCTCACCGCCTCGGAGGTCTCCTCAATGCTTCAAGACCGCGGACTGGAGGACCAATTCCCCATCTTCACGGTCGTGCACAAGATCTGCCAGCGCAAGGAAAGGGCTGGAAGTTTCATTGAATATATCAAACGCCACCCGGCTCATGATACTCTCAAGTACTCAGGGAAACGTTGAGAACTCATTTCACTTTATTATATTTTGGTGTTAGTTCGACATTTCACTTGACACATTAACATTTTCAGAAATTGTAGTAATAAACTGTCGTTACAAAGTTCCGTCCATTCGTCGTCTCAATTTCTGATTTAATAGGTTACATTTGAGGGATCTTTAGACTCGCAAAGGCACGCACCACTGAGTTACCGCTGCCACTGATTTGCGAGATGTCCTGTTCAAGGTGTCGACGCGGTCATAATGTTAACCAATACTTATTTCACAAGGCATCCGCTCTTTCTAGGACGGAATGTTCGCCGTAAAACGACTTTAAACTTCTTCAGTGGGGTTGTTTTTTTACTAGTTTTCAGTTAATTAGACACATGAATTTGCTGCTATGTTGTTTTGAGTAAAATGGCGCCGTCTCAAGACGTAATGTGAGCGAGCTGCGGGACGGTGTGCTTGTATACCTCTAATGGTGTGCAATTTCAACTCGGTTGCAAAAGTTGTCTAGGCACTGTACTGCTTCTGTACAAGTGGAGTCATCTGAGATTACTTTTAATCCCCGTCCGAATTCGATGACTACGTGTTTGGATTAATATTAGAATGGTGGGGTTCGATGACTGCTCCACTTGATATTTGCCTTTCCCGATGTTCCTATTAAGAATGATTAATGAGCGGGATCTTGCACTTGACCGTACCGCAAAAGTATTGCACTTTAAGCCATGGAGGTGGCGATGGTGTGAACATTGAATATCCTGCACATTTGCCGCGTTTTTCGCTAGGACGTCTTAGGTTTGACGAAAATGGGTAAAAACTGCAGTTTGTGTAAGCCATTAAAGAGGCTGCTATCAGTAGTTAGACTATTTGTGTCAACAAACGCCGGCGCGTCCTGTTTTCACTAGTTAGGCATCTCTGTGCTGGCCATGCAATAAGTTTGTGTTACATTGTAATTCAACAATCCTTCATCGTAGCGTCCGAGTTGCTGACCGAAGACCTGAGAGAATCAATAATGGTCGTCTGAAAATTCGTCCAAAATTCTTCAGTGGAGTCACATCGCAATTCTTAATTGTAAATTTAACGATATCACTTGTCCCGAGTTCTGTTTGTACTGTTTTCCGATGTGAGAGGTAAGTTTTGCGGACTTGAGTCTGGCGTCTTGCTGGTGCGAAGCCTCGTATGATTTCGAGTAGGCTACTGATTCTCGGTTGAATGAGCTGGAACTATTTTGTATGTGTAAGAGTGGCCTAATTATAAGGTTTGAAATGCAGCCCGCAGAGACGAAAACTACTTCAGTATTAGCATTAGCTTCAAGCCCTGTAATTTGCCTGGTTTTTCAAATAAGTATATACTACTTTTTCCAAGAGTTTAAAGGTATGCATTGGTGAGCAAACACAGAAAGAATTTTGTCCTTTGGTGTCACAACATCCTTAAAAGCCTGTTGAAATGCTCTCGCAACTCAATATTTTGCCCTTAAAAGGGAAATTTGGTTTGTGTTCACAGAGGCACTATGACTAGTGATGACATTCTTTTTAAGCTGTCTAATCCGTTTTGTGCATGATTTATTCGCTAAATTGGTTAATTTAATTAAACCAGCAACTGTTTCGGAAGAAACGCCGATATTATTTAATGTCCCTTCCATTAATTGGCCCAATGAATATTCCTAAAACGCGATTAGCGGCAACGGAGAAGAGTACTACATTTATATGTCCCATGTAATGTCGTCGATTGGCTGAAACACTTTGCCTCGATTTTATCCAGTAGCAGGGTTTATTCATTCAGTCGCTCTACAATTTCCCTTCCTTCTGCCAGTTAATTTATGCTGCTGTTAAAAATTCTAACTTACTTTTATTATAGCGGAGTTCTGTTGCCCGTCTAATTAAATTTTCTATGAATTAAAGTTTACATCGGAGTAAGGCAACTTCTAGACAAACCACACAAGCGGGAATGGCATAAGGTCTTGTTGAATGATAGCCGAAGTGACAATTATGGGTTGTTAAGTTTATTGAGGCTGAAAATCGCACAAAAATATGCGGTCGTGTGATGTGGGTGCTTGCGAACGGCCTGGACGGAATTAGTGCACGAAACTTCTGCGTCATTTTCAATCGGACATGACACAAGATTGCACTAATCGCTATTAAATTTTGTCATGCTTTACACTTTTCTTTATATCAAATCAGCTGATAATTTTGCAGACTACAAACTAAGTCGAGGTCTGACGATTAACTCATCTACTAGATCTTTGGAAGTTAATCATATTTACTGGCCCGAACTTCTGGCCACTTTGTGCAGTTGCTACTGGCGGAACCATCACTAGGAAACCATCAGCTTCCTTTTATTATACTACTGTTGGTTCTAGTTGAAATATTCGCCCAATCTCCCAGGAAATTTTCCCCACGGAAAAAAATCCAAATTCAACAAAAAAAGGTGACAGCCCGACAGAGCAAGGCTTTTTGAAAACTGTGGGGAAGGCAGTGCTTCGCCTACTCATTATCCTCAATTTTTCGGAATTTCATTGGTAATGATTTCTTGTATTACCTTCCTGAAATCACAAATTTCGATTAATCACTTGTAGACATTTCGCGATAGTTGCAATTTCGGGCTGCTTACAGTAACATTCAGTGGTCGTGATTGTAAAATCCGACAAGGTATCAAACACTGAAGTTCTATCACAATGACAGCAGCAGTCTTTATCTTGAAACTTAGGTTTTACTGCGGGTAACGATGATAATCATCATTCTTTGTTCGCCTCCTGTTGAATACTTGAGCAAATTACACAGCAGGCATTTTTTGATTGAGTTTAATTCCCAAATTAGGTTACGAACTTGGTCACCAATGAATAAAAAAGCGCTTGAATTGGGGTCGCTTCGACTTCGGTCATCATGAGATCCTCGTCAAATTCATCTGGTCTTTCAGTTCCTATACTCCGCAAGTCCTGATAGCCAGAACGCAAGGGTATGCAAAGCCAGTGGCAGTAGAGGCCTTGTTATTCAATCAAAACTCGTAAAACACGGAATTTCACACATCCATTAATATGTAAACAAAATGTCAATGTCCTGTTTGAAAAGTAAATAACAGTCACCACAACGTATAAAATTATGTTACTGGAAAATTAATGTCCGTTCATTGTGGTGAACGGTTCATGCTGCATTAATTTTAAAAAAATTCTTATTACTAAAATAAGTGAATTTTTTTGACTTCCAACTTTATCTCTAGAACAGAATCTAAGACAACTGTTATCAACCTTAGTTGCCGCGCAGAGAAAAAGTAGCAAACGCAGGCAATAAAAACCCTATCAGATGGGAATGAAGGTTTGGAGTAAAAGTTTGGTCGAAAACTCCAGTGTGCTAGTTTTATGATAGCAAACGTCATTATACAATAACGTCATCCTGAAATGCTTTATTCTACAATTTGTTTGACGGTTTCTATCTTTCATTAAGGTGTTTTTAATTGAACCTTTTATACAGCCAGTGCAATTGTACATCCAACCCTGCACCAACAACGATTTATCTTTAAACTTATAGATAAACAGACAAAATGAGAGTGGTCAGAACACACATTGAGGTCCAGAGGTAATCCGACAACTCACGTAATACTCGTTGCAGCTCTTAACTATTGAAATCGGAATTTAATTGTAAGCTGAACAGACACAATTTTAACCAAATATTTTGAAATAAATTTGAGATATGGTCGTACTTTTGGTTTCTACCACTATTTTCGTAGCGAAATAAACAAACTTCTTCCCGAACAATGAATTAGTCTATCAGCATTAATGCTTCCTGGTTTTTTATACGACTTGGTACCAACCAAATCAATCTGAGATTTTGGTAGTCATTTGGCAACATGTT
Organism: Mesocestoides corti; assembly: GCA_900604375.1. Lineage (NCBI taxonomy): Eukaryota > Metazoa > Platyhelminthes > Cestoda > Cyclophyllidea > Mesocestoididae > Mesocestoides > Mesocestoides corti. The sequence continues at coordinate 84,982 of UXSR01000060.1, forward strand.
TGCCATATTTCTTTATTCGTAAGATCATAGGAAATTATCGAATCTCTTTGCGATTCCCTGGCCTCAGATTGTTAAACTGCAGAATTGTTTTAGTGTGGAGTGTTGATTTGTTGCTCCCTTTCATGGGATTTACGTGCCATTTACTTGGCCTTAAATGCTTTAAAAATAGTGGTTTGCACCCAAGATATGAGTTCACAATTAATTTTACAGCATTGCAAAATGTTTATGTAAATTTCCTTGAAATAGATTTGATAATTTGTTTTTAAATTTAAAAAAATACTGTATTTAATAGTCTTGATGCATATCGCAGTTTCATGTTTGAATGCAGTTTGTCTTTGGTCGGTAGATGTTGAATGAGCCCTTGGCCGCTCCTAAGTAATTCTTCTATGTGAAATAAAAGTGCACGATGCAGACAGATTTAAGGAAATGGTTAGTCCTTTTCCATTGTACATCTATCTTGCATAGCAAAATCTGACAGTGCCTAAATTAATTGAAAAATATAGCAATACGTTGAATCTTTATATGCCCATCAGCAACCAGCTTCTAAGGAATCCGGATTCCATAGTTCCCTGCTACACATTGTTGCAAAGGAAACCAACAGCAATGGGGCATGCTTTAGCGACTTATTTACTGAAGCGGAGCACGCAACTGCCAAGAGTCGTTATACGAATTTAATGTAGAAATATAAAGTAAGCTAACAGAAAAATGTCAGTCTAATTTAGGGCAAGTCTGTCATGTTGGACAACTAAAAGGCTTTATCCAGGCAGTGGAGATCGTGAACGCAGCACTGGTGTATTCATTAGGCGTGCATTTTTACGTCATACAACACGCCACGTTTTTCAATCATTTTAATATCAGGAACTAAGTAGACACGTGTAATTTTTGTTTATTTGGCAAGAGAACCTTTAACTATATTTACTTCAACATAGGACTTACTGCCGCTATGTAACACTGAGTATGACTACCAAGGGAGAAGTCACTAAATTATCTTTTGTTTCATCGTGGATATCCTTCACTAGAAGTAATTGAAGGCCAAACTCAACATAGGGGACCACGCGAAAACATCAATTTCAGTCTGCAAATATGATTAGGATGCACATCGCTCACAATTTCCCAATGCACAAGCGCATTGTACACATGCATTTTCGTCGGGCGCTGACAGAAAGAGGAGGTTTGTCTGTAATTTATGTCCTGTGAGACATTAGACGTGATGGAGTTAAGGTTAGCAAGAGGATTAGGGAAATAACAAGGGGAGATAAGTGCGCTTGCTTGTCAAAATGTCATATTGATGTTATCTTGCTTCCTAGACTTGTGCCGATTCACTTTCTCTCCTTTTATTAGCCAGCTAAATACTCCCCGGTTCAATTTTTAACAAATAAGTGTTACAGCGCATAAAATGAGCACCTCTGTTTTGGCATTGGTTTACAAGAAACATCACAGAACTTTGTGCAATATCAAACCGCCAATCGCCATTTTCCCCATTAAATAAGGCGTTTTAGTTAGGGTACGTTACGACCTCACTTTGCATGGAAAAGTCATAAGCTTGTGTGCGACAGGGTTTCCAGATTTGTTTGAAAAGCATCAAAATTTACATAAATCTGTACTTCAAATACATTGCTTCACATCGAAGGCAATTCCTTTGCATTTGCCTAGTTGAATTGCTTAGAACTGATTATATTCAGTTTGCTGAACCAAATGTAAGGGAACTTGACTAATAATTGCAGATTCAGTTGAGCACCTAATTTTAAGATGCAACTTTGGGTCAATTGGAATACGCGCTAAGTAGCAACCCTCTGTTTGATCTTGCTGAAATAAGAGGGTTTGATCGATAAATCTTTGTAGCTGAAGGTCATAAAAATCGTAGTTTGGAAGAATCGAAACATTCTGATGTAATTACAAAAAAATCCACATTAAAACCATAATTGAGATTCTTTGATTTACTGACCCAAATTAAACTAAATATTATGAAAATAACCATTGCTCTATTCCAAGTTAATAATTATTACTGAATTCTTGTTTTGTCTACCAATAAATGGAGTTCCTATGCCAATTCGATAGGCTCACACACGCAAACAGTGAAGACGACCATGACTGACACAAGACAAGAAAACCACCCAGACCACCAACCAAATCTCCTCATTTATGATTCTGCGAAATGTGGAGCAAAGCACATTGCATTAGTTCGCATTTTTTTAATTTTTTGCCGATAAAACCACCTTCGATAATTGGGGAATTTACCTCACGGATTTACAGGCAAGTTAATTTGACACTGCATAAGAGAACGAAAGTATAAAAGTAAACCAGATTAAGATAACCCAGTAATAGTTGATATAAAGATGCATAAATAACCCACATTTCATCGTATTACACAAATTAGCAATGGAATGCATTGCACAAAGCATGATTTATTGGAAATCGAAGCAAATAACACTTTTGATTGACGAATGTAATAATCAATTACTATAAATCCTAATTTCACCCTGATAATTTTTTAATCGAATGATATGTGCAAGGTGGTGAAATAAGTTGGGTTAAAACAAATGACTTCTTGAATTCTGCGAAAGTTCGAAAATTAAGCACACGAGACAAATGTTAGTGGCTAACACGAAAAATTTATGCAACTAAAAAGAGGTAACGCAAAAAATCTGAGAACCTTCGACTTGGAAATATTGCTCACCCATTTGATGAGTGTAACTAACGGAATTACGATCTCATCAGAAAGGTTCGTAGGATATTGCGTCAAAAGTCACAGTCGTTCTGTAAGTTGGGATAACTCAATTTCCTCAGCTAGCTCAAAAGAACTCGACTCTATCAGACTGTTTATGACCCCGATTTATGAAGAATGATTGGATTATCAGTGCTAAATTTTGTTCGTTGGCATTTAGACATGGGCCATACCTGACTTTTAAGAGTTCAGCAGCGTCTGATGAGTTTCAATAAACTGTTATCACAGTACATACCTTATCATCGTTGATTTAAGAGTCAACAACTGCTCAACTGCATCTGCTGAGTTGAATTCTTAAAAGATTGTTGTCAGGAAAAAAAGCTTGCTAAAATTGTCCCACCAATGATATAAGGGCTAACAAAAAATTATTCCTGGATTTAAGAACTACAAGTCGTGTCGAAGACTGATGGCTAACCAATTGGGCTAACCCTGATCACTTCAAGTGACTAATCATGAGCCAAACAAAGTAATGATTCGATCGGATCGTCAAAGAGGGGTTGAATGCATGGCATGAAGAAATGGAAATTACCCATACCACTTAAACCAGTAAAAAAGCCCCATATTTTTATTGCAGATGTTATAAAAGAATTTCACCTTTCATAAGTAACGCCAATTCGTGATTTATGATACATATTTTAAATGCAAATGCGTCTTTCAAAAGAATCATTAGAAAACGGTAATAAGCCTAGCTCAATAACCCACTAAAAACGCGTGTCTGGTTTAAATATGTAAAAGCATCATGCTGTCACTTTAGGGAAACCACATTGGTGTTGTGTATTTTGATCTGCTCCCAGTGTACCAGGTGATTAAAAACTGCTAATAAGAAATAAAGGAGGATAAGAGAGGAATGTAAGAAAGATGTCTAGAACTGAAATATAACAGTTCATAGTTAGTGATAGTTAGTTAATAGTTAGTAGCTTGTAGTTTAATCTGAAAGTGATTTCGTATCCCTCGTGCAGCCCCGACCTTACACCACAAATATCACCATTTTTTGAGGCTTGCAAAACTTTTTATGGCACAACTCACTAACTATGGTAACCTGGAAGCGCGTTTGGAATCATGAAGTCGCCTGACAAATTGAAAAAGGCTGCCGGGAAAATTGAAAGAAAAATCAAATTAAGCGAAGTTCGTTTTCTGTAAACAAGAAAGTGATTTATTTGAGACAAAACCTAAGTCACTTTTCCGCCAGCCCGCTTTCTACGGGTAGCCATTAAAGACAAAAAATTGCTTCTTAGTAATGGAACATCCACAAAAAATTCCCCTTTCGGTTAAAAAGTAAACATGTTTTCAAATACTTCCACAAATTTCCAGAGGTTTCAGCTGTTTGCGAATACACTTACACATCGAGAACCTGCCTGCAGAGTTCATATATGGTGAGGTAGGCTACCGATTAGAAAATGAAGCGAAGCAGGGAACACCAGGGCCATCGATCTAACTTGGACAGGGTAGAATCCGCCTGCCGGACTGTTTGCCAGTCACCACCGCACTTTTAATTTGAAATGACTTTGTCGTGTGGTCATGAAACGCTTCATATTTGTTGACTGAAGAGCAATAATTTTGATAAAACTAACATTAATAATCATTTAATGTGCCTTATTTATTAAATGTGCAAAAATTGCAGTCTGTCGAAAGTACTGTCAAGGCAAACACTGCACATTCCGCCCAGTTAACCTTAAGTTGACACACCTTCGTACCTCGGCAAGCTTGTTGACAACAGTAAGCTAACTGAAGCTGCCTACTTTTGTATTTGAAACCTAAAAAAAGGAAGTGGGAAAAGACCCGTCATGCGTCTGGACAAAGCGATTCCGTGATGGCATGTCATTGGGATAAACCGCTGTCGATGCCTTTGCACCACAAATTTCAAGTAGAGGTAATGCAAATAAGTTAGTCAAGCGTGCTCATGTTCCCTGTAGACCCAACAAAGATGACTCTGTCACACGTTGATTGACTTGAAAACCGATAACTTAATTGAAAAATCAGCAGTTTTTCCCTTCTGATGGTAAACTGAAATATCCAAGCATGTCAACTTTCATTAGTTCCCACTTGGGTCATTGTGAACTGCATTAGTGAACGGTGATCGAGAGTGCGGGCACAGGACTTGTTAAATCTTGGGAGGTTAAACAAATTTAGATCGAACAGCACCTAAGTCTCACCGTAATAAAGAGGAATGGTGTTTCTTAAATCACTAATTGACAACCTTCCGAAGAGACTAAAATGATCGTTTCTAAACAAAATGATGTTTATGAAATCTTGTCATATCGCAGTGTGTAATAGTCCTATAATTCTTCATCAAATTTATGCTAATTTCCCACAAAGGTGCAATGTGTACAAAAGTGCAGGTAAACCTTAAAAGTTGCCGTTCAAAGACAGGATCTTGGTATTCACCGCGTGCCTTAATGTCTGCTCCACACCAAGACATCCGCGTAGAATACCAAATTCACACGGGACTGAAGACCCTCTGTCTAAATACGTCTAGGGAAGTGGACTAACACGACTTCAACAGTCTTACCAAGCGAAGTCCGTCTCGACGTTCAAACCAGTATCGACGGGAGAGCAGGCTCGTTGCTGGTCACGGTCATGGGAGTGACATTACCTGCGTAAGGTGTACGCTCTCACCCCTCTTATGTGCTCAAATGCTCCTGGGCTGAGTATTCACACCTGTCCGTACAACGCAGGATTCGACCAATACCACACATGCCAGTTGGGGATGCGAACGCGCACTAACTTACTGTGGCGCCTGTCTGCACACGTGAGTCACATCAAGACTGCCTGTCTGTCTTGTTCTGCTTTCCTGTATCCTATTACACAGTCCCAGCCGTATATGCTCCGGCAATTGCTCGTCCCGCAGATTTCCCAATATGCTCGTGCAACGAGAAAGTAATTAATCAATTGATCAAATGCGCCCTCTTCTTTCCCACAGCATACCAATTAAAATTAATTACTACTTGCTACTTGTTTAAAGTAGTGACCACAATTAGTGTCAAATGCCACTTCGAAATGAATCTAATTGAGTATTAGCAAAAAAGGTTACACACAATGCAAAATATGGTAGGATCAGTTTGGGTCAGTCCATGATACCAATATCATTGAAAGTTTGGGTAATTACGTAAACGATAATGGGCAGCGATCTCTCGCATAAGATAGCTGTCTACCGTTGAGAGGGAATGATCAATTAAGTTAAGTGTTCAAGTGCACTAATAAAAGTGTTGCATGCCAATTCAAAAACTATTTCAGAAAACAATTAAAGTAGTCTTAAATGTAAAAAGTTATTGAGAGATCACGCCGACATCAATCATCTTATGGGAAGGAAAATAGGTCACATGCCTCGTCAAATTCGATGAAAACTCCATGGATTGATGAAACGTTATTTTTTTCAATGGATTTTGAGTGGATACCTCCATTATTTTTATTTGTGTTTGCAGCTAAGGTAATAAGAGTTGACCTTCTACTTGTGAGCAGTTATTGTGTCCATACGCACACACCTGGAAAGATCTTCCATTAGTCTTCAACAGCCTGTCTTCCATAATAATCCAACAGAATCACTTTGGAAGTTAGGTCTTACCTGGGGTTGAACCACAAAGGACTGCTCCATTAATGAAATCATCAAATTACTTGATGAGGTACATAGCCAGAATTTCTGATTTTACATCGATAGAACTAAGCTGATGATGCCACACGCGAACACGGTATGTGTAACGGTTAGGATTGTGCGTAAAATCTAAACTCCATCGGATAAAACTGATGCCCTACATTTTTCACAATGGCATCGCTCAACTAATTCGTTTCTGTTCACCGCAGAAATTTGTACCGGTTATTGGAATTTATGGTGCAAATATTAAATCAGAAGTTAGAGGGAAAATGTCCCGACTCCTTCTTGACTGTCTAATTGACCACCACGCAGTTTGATCGGATTCACTGTCGAGCAGATCTTAGCTACTGACGGTAAATGGGTACCTTCTATAACAGATAGTCAAAATGTCTCAAAAGGTGGGTGTCCTTGATGATAAGCGAAAGCGGCAACTATCATTTGCCTATTCGGGATTGCGTGACACACCTTTTCCCTGATCTGTATAAAAGCGATGCGGACTCTTATTATCTTTAAAAGTGGTTTGAAGTAACGGTTTTGGTAACTTTGACTTTGCTGGAGAATTGCAATGGACTCGCAGACCTACTGCAAAAGGCAAATTAAGGCCAGACAATGCCAGGTTTGTCTTTGTCTATTCATATCTTGCGACTACGCCGACGACGTTAGTGTCCTGAATTTTTGGCACGAATTTAATTAAAGGCAACATTAGTATCGACCTAGACGCCTGTAGTAGGTGACCACAGAGTGCTATTTTCACAGCATTGAAGCAACGTTTGAGAGCTAAAAGTGCATTTAATTAATCAAAAAATGATCACCTCTTTTGCGTAATCATACTACTAGAGGACAAAATCCAATCCTGCAACGACAAACACCCGTGATTGGAGTTTGACCACGGCCAAACTTATTAACAGTGTCTAATTCGTCCTTACGATTTGAACGCTCGCACTTTAATACCAAGAGAATGATAAGAAAGCTCTCAAGCGGAAACAGAAAACCTCGAAAAATAATGAACAGAATCTTCAACCACTACGTTGGCTGCAAACTCTTGGATTTTTGCCCTGAGTTGCATCCACACAACTTTAGGTGAAGATGACACTTGGGTAGGCTGGTTCAGGCACCACGCAGTGGTGTCCTTCAAAATACAGGGTGTGTCAATAGCAATCGGTCTATCAATGCGTGTATGGTACAAAATGCATCATCAGGTACAATGAAAAATGATTGGTTGAAAGGCGATTGCTGTTGGTCGTTACAATAAATGGAAATACATATCACTGGTATGAACTTGATTGACTTCCTAGTTAGAGATTCGCAGTCATGTGTTGCGATTTCGTAGAGAAATTCGAGCTCTAACGGTGGCAGGAGCGACTACTCAAAGAATGACAACCGAAGATCGCGCGTTCATAAAAAGAGCCTTTAAAGAGACAAAAAACACGTGTAAGACACGCAACTGATTTCAATAAAAAGTAGGTCGTAAATGGAAAAGCGACACTAGAACAAGTCAGAAGTTATTTTAATCAATCGGTTCGTGCCAAGATCCTTCATCCAAATACGATTACTCAGTCCACAAAGTCCGCAAGTGTGCTTCCTAAGAGCCTGACACCTCTGAAAGTTATTTGTAAAATGTCGAAACAGTATCACCGACAATTGCTCCACTAACTGAATGAAGATGATAAAGACTGCTGTAAAGAAATCTCACTAATCTTTTAAAAACAATGTCACTTTTCGAAAGTGAATTATTTTATTGTACCGTAAACCTCGATTTAAGCTTTTAGGCGAGGTACAGGAAGATAGCAAAATCTTGTACAAAAAATTGAAAAGTGCTAGAGGATTTGTGTCCACTCCGTTCATCATATATCTTCAAAATGCACCAAGAAACGCAGTGGTACCCCAAGACATAACTCTGTGTTTTATTTGACGTTTGTCTTATGAGCACCATTGTCCGAAATTAAGTGATGGAAATGTGAACCTTTCACACAAAAAGAAGGAGACAGATTGAAATGAATTATGCTTAGCATTACACGCTTGCCTCAGTATTTAAGTAAAAGGATTTCAAATTTGCAGACATTTTCAACCTTTGGCGATCCTATGAAGCAGATGTAAGGTTCCCAAAGAAATGAAATAATATTCAAATTTAAATTATTAATCTAGTTTGCAAGAAGAATGTCACGGAACCGGTGTTACAGTTTGGATGGGGATTTGTGCTTTAAGTGTAGTCGATAATTCTCCTTCGAAAGAACTGTGGCAGACAGAAACTACATGTCGATGCTTACCAGCGATATTCTTCCAGTTGTGCAAATTCGCCACGCATTAGTGAGACGGGGCTCCATGAATATACTGCACCTCCCCACTTAAGCACCGACGCGGGGAACTAACTCAATGAGCACATTTCAAATAAATGGGTTGCCGCACTTTATGCTACTCTGTCTCTTATAACATGTCTAAATGCATGGAAGAACGTGGTTGGAATTACAACAATTTGCTTTAACTGGGCTCTTTATGAATTTTGCGCCACGCATATTTGATTTTAGTGTTGTGTTACCTGGGCATCCACAAATGCCTTATTATTTGGCTCAAGAATCCGTAGACTGTCTGGTTACTTTTCACTCGCCCGGTGTTACACTTTGACTGCTTGATCGAACATTGACTGCGATGAAGCACGATTCTCCCTTGATTTTTCGCACGAAGAAGTTACCGTTTTAAAATCTTAAGTCACGAGATCCCTTCTACTTTTTGTCGGCAAATCTTAACTCAAAAATTATCGTAGTTTAGCACTTCGGTTCAGTTCTTTTAAGGTTTCAACCAGAAATGCATTTTAAACAAGCCTAAGCAAGCATCGTTGTCTTCGTGAATGCAAGTATTTTTCCAAATGCAACATTTTTGGTCAACCAAGTATTTTGAGTGGCACAGGGGATTTGAAAATATAACTTGCTTGGAACGCAGACCCAAACTGACAAAGCTAGGTGCATATGTGTGCTTGCAAACTCAGCCAATTAGGTGTCCACATAAACAGCAAATTAGTTTACAGAAGGAGTCAGTGATAAATAATCCGTTTAGTTTTCACTGCATTGTTTTGAACATAATTTATGCAAACTGCATTTAAAGCAAGTGCGCACATTCTCAAAGAGATCAAATCTTTTCATAAGGACACTTACATGCGTAAATGAGTAATAGATGGTTAGAGCAATTCACTGAGTTTAAAGCTGACGTCAGGAGGCTATTGTTAGTACCGGAATTACTTTTAGCTAGCGTTTGATAAAGTTTCAGGGGTAAGGAATATAGTACCTCGTTTCTGTTTCTACTTAAACAAGGAAATCAAACAACTTGAAACATTTCTCTTCAGTGGCCAGTCACGAAACTCTTGAGGATTCGGCATCCATAAATATTCAGTCATGTTGTATAATAAATGCCTGAAATACATTTGTAGCAATTGAGTGGTAACGTTATGTGCTCTAAATTATTGCACGACCCAAGGAACTGCGAATACCCACTCAATCAACCACTCAACCAATCAGATTGGAAAAGGAGTGTTGTGCCCCCTGGACGCAAAGTGATATCACTTGAAGGACGTTTCTCGTTCAAAATCCTAGTATCTGATCAATTCACTTGGTGAATACTTTCAATTGCATCAATAATGGGGACATGCTACAGTTCCAAGGGAATGCGGATCTCGTTTGGGGTCAGACAGCAGATTGGTACCCCCCAGCTCCTTTTACGACCCATCAGAAATTCAAGGTTTTGACTGTTTTATTCATTGCTGTTGTAACCAAGGCCTGCAGGTGTGATTCATGTGGAGTTTTGTTTGCGTTCGACAGTCGTAATCGTTTCGAACCCGGTGAGTGATCATATTCGAGAGGTGAGGAAAACCAGTAGTCACCATAAAGTGTCTAAAACGAGTTAGCCGTCTACAAGAACTTGACGGAGGTGCTAATCGGTTTTTGTCAATTGAATATTGAGTGAACACATTGATGACATGACGTTTTTGGGTTATACCTGCGTAGGACACGTTGATCTGAATTAATACACATGTCAGTTTTGGAACGTTCGAGGCTGAGCTAGTGGTTTGTGAACAAACTGAACGGCCAGCAAAACCAAAAAAGCAGAGGCAAAAATCTATTACAACCATAACTAATAATCTGGTTTTGAATTTCTGACGCATTAAACACTCCGGTACCATTTAAATTTATTTGCTGAAAGTTAACTAAACAATTTACAATCATCAAATGTTCTACTAAGCGTACATCCATAATTATTGAATGCGACCGTGATGTGAGGTTCAAAATGTAAGTGGATACAACTCGGCTGACCAAACAGGAATAGGTTTTTAGAAATTTTCAGATATTACAAAATTGTACAAGCTTTTAGGGACTTTGGGCCAAATTAATTTATATTATAAGCACAAGCGCAAAGCGTTATCACTTTTATTAACCTACTGCAGTTAATGTAAACCATTTTTTGCTTGTTAAGTGATGTATGAGGATTTGCAGACAAAACACAACTGGGGAATAATTGGACAAGGTTAGTGTGGAAAAGCACAAAGTCTAGCATCAAGGATTTCAAAATGTGCCTCCCGACCTTAGACAGCTTTATATACTTCTTGTAAATTGACATAATCACATTTAAATGAATTCTAATATGTATAGCACTTGTGTTGGGGTGGCCCACATGCAACATGCAAAACTAGAGGAATTGACGGAAGTAAAACAACTCAAAGGGAGGCAATAAAATGGTCCAAAAATGTTGGCGATATGTTCGCATTAAGTACCATACAGCAGCACCCAAAAGAAATTCTTTTGCAATTTACGGCTAATGTTAAATTGTACTCAGCAACCTGGTTTGTCTGATTCGCAGTAATATGTCTTTAAACGAAAATGTGAGGATTTAATTAGTGAAGTGACACTTGTGTTGACGATAACTTTACGAGGATAATTATTTTGAACCTGATTAAAGCGTAAGCAAAAGTTAGAATAAGGCAAATTAAGTATTTAAATTATGCTAAAAATTACCATGAATATTCAGTGTTATTTACGATAAAAGGAAAATTCGCTTTAATTAACAAGGCGCTAATAAGAAAGCGCCTCAAACCTGTACTTAACCGAAACTACTAAATTGAAAGGCAACTAATTTTGCTAAAGGCTAATAATCAACTCAAACCTTGTATCTCCCTTCTGCTCCTTTGATAAAACATTTGCCTTGCAATGATGAGAGGCAAAAATTTTCAGCAAAAATATTTGACATTGTATGGCACTATCACAACTGCGTCACTAATATTCCCAAATTCAAAAACCCGAAAGCCACAGGTAATAGAGTAACACGATCAGGCGACCTTAAAATTGCAAGCGTCAGGGATCTGGTTTATGCAGATGACAGCAGAAATGTTTAAAGTGGGTTAGGTAACCATCAATCCAAAATCATGGGGTTATATTGTTTGCGAAATTAACCTTTAATAATCTACTGGTCTCAGCATACATGCATATCCTGCTTCAAAAATAGTGATTTACATTTTGACAATTTTGGTTCCCTTCAAGACACATCCTTTTGGGTAGTGGTATTTAGGCTGCATTTCATTTTTCTTATGTACGTTCATTCTTGTCCTTAGGCTAATCTCATTTAGATTTCACATGGCTGTCAGGATGTTTTTCAAGGGCTTTTAAAAAATGATTGTGGAATCTGAAATTCTGCTGAAATTCTACCATCATATTTGTTCAATGTTAGTTAAAGTTTGTGTTTTACTGCTGATTAACTGCATTTCCTTAGAATATAGAGTTAGTTCGTTTCAACGTATTAAATATTTAGGTAAGTAGAACTTGTGCTATCGCATTACATGTGGTTAAACCATACCTTAACGAAAAAAGCATGACCCATACACGCAAATTGTTTTTTGTTAAAATTAAAAATTTGTGATTTCACGACTTCTTACTAACGTCTCCTCCCAAAAAACCTTTGCTAAAGATCATGAAAAACCTAAATTCAGAATTTAATTTAATGTCTTAGTAGTTGCCCATCATGATCGAGTTCATTTATTACGCTGAAGACAAATACGGTCTAAATCAATCGAATCGTCAAGAAGCGTAGTGTTTGACTGAGGTATCGTCTACCTAATCTGCCTACGATTTTATCGAGTCTTTTGCCTATCATGTGCTAACCGAAAAGTTTCTTTGCAAACGGTTACAAGTTAGGAGTGAAAACGGCCACTGGGACAATTATACCAACGCATAGATCGAATATCAGTGTTCTGAGCATTCGAAGTTTCCCTCCAAGTAAGGTTAGGCTTAACATTGTTAATTAAATGAGACTTACTGGATGGCCAGTTGGCAATGTGGGGAAAAACTTTTGTCCAGCCAGAGCGTAAAGGAGGTCGTCCATGCGTGGAAGGGGGAAGGAATCACGAACTGTTACTGCATTAAATTTCCGATAATCGATACAAAGGCGGAGGGAGCCATCTTTCTTCTTGGCAAGGGTGACTGGAGCTGTCCAAGAGGAGGATGACGGGGTGATAATGCCCTGTCGTCTATGAGTGTGTCGAAGTCTTTTCAGTAGTGTACCGGTATGCGCCGTGAGGTGATCTCTGTGGGGGAGCGTCTTTTGTGCTTATGGAGTGCTGGATAACATTCGTTCTTCCGATGCCCTGACCTGCCCAGCTGAACACATCGGTAAACCGTGTCAAGAGTTCATGCAATTGTAGGCAACTATCCACGGGAATGTTAAAGGGAAGAATGTCGGTTATCGAAGTGGGTTCTGCTGGGGAGCTGATGGCGTCGACGTCGAGCACTGAGACAGAAGGTTCCGGTTGTATCCGACAAACCTGACCCGTGGAGCAGTCGATTACACACTTATTGGTGCGGAGGAAATCATACCCTAGTATAACATTTCACGGGCAATTCGGAGAGACTAGAAAGAGATGTTGGGCCTCAATCGAACCGACTTTCACCCGGACCGTAACGGAGCCGGTGATGTCCAGGGTGGAGTTGCTCGCCGCAAGGACCAAAGGAGTGGAAGGGGTCAGCACTGAAAGGTTTGCGACGGGAGGGAACTTAGGGTTGACTATGGACACTGGAAATGGACATTGGTACTAAATGATCACACGATTACTCGAATAGTTAAGGGAGCCTTTGGTTGAAATTTTAACCTTGATTATGGCTGATTCTAAGTTTTGCTGTATTGGGTAACAGCTAGGCATAAGTTAATTATGCCACAACACTCTATTTGGATTTGCTGGATGTAAAGTAGCTAGAATTTGTAGGCACCAAGCGGAGTTGCGTTGTGGAATAATTTAGATTCCTGCATGTCCATGGAGGTTAAATGAACCTGAACTACTTAACCATAGCTGTCAAGAACAAGGGTCCTAACGCCTAAAACAATAATTGTTGTAAAATTGCAGGCAATCTTGCCCAAGGAAGTTAATAGGACACGTCATGCCTAATTCCACCAATGAATGTTCACAAAATGCCTAGAATTTTAAGCGCCATTTCTGCGAAATTCGTCCTCCCAATTTTGCGAAAACATTCAAAGTTCCGCGGAAAGCGTTTGGGTAGTCAAGCCAGGCGAACTCGTATTTACCGCTGCATCGGTTTTGCCGACACCCTGAGGATTTGCTTTGTGCTGCGGGTAGTGATTGTTACTTTGACAGCCGGCGGCGCCTTGGGATGAGTGCACAGTTGTTTTTCAACGAGGAAATCGAACGGAACAAATAAAATTCAGTCAGCTGGTCGAAGTGTAAATTGGCGAGGCTGCTAATTATTTTACCGAAGGAAAAATGAAACTAAGTTTTTGCTTGATAAGAAGCTCCCATTAAACACGCAGGCACTAACGCTTTGCGTCGCCTAAATGGGTAATCATATTAAGTTTTGAAAACGTCAAGTCACTTAGCTGTAAAAGGATTCCTATTGAAAGTTTTCTGTGTCTAATTAACTTCTAATGGTGTTGACATCTTGCAAAAGAACGCAGCTTAAGCCATCATTGCCGTGAATGAGTTCATTCCTGGTACTCGATATAATGGTCATCCCAATTTATGCCCTTTATCGAGACTACGAAAATAGAAAAATCAGAGCTAAAATCACCGAGAGCAGGAATACCTCAGCTATTTACTTATATTAGTGAAAACCTCATATTATGGCTCGGTTTTCAAATACTAGATTGACATTAGAAAGACTCAAGTCCATATGTTCTTGTGCCTTTCGTCGACGTTCTCACGACAATTTAACAAACAAAGTACGAATAAGTCACCAAGTCATGGGTTTCTTTCTAAACTTTTAAACAAAAGCATTTTGTTCCGCTCTATTCTTTGTATTAACTTAAAATTTTTCGGATGATTAGCTAACCATTTATTAATTTCTGGATCTCAGGGACTTAATATTAGCTCAAATAAATGCATTAATTAACAATTATCCAGACACTTAATTTGGAGGGGAAAACATGTAACGTCTACTAATTGTGACTTATTCGCTTTCTGGCACGAGTAAAACACCACCGACAGATTTTATTGCCGTGAAGCACAAGACCACGTTTGTGTCTCCGAAACGCCAGTAAGTGGCAAATTGAAGTCATCTGCGCCCAAATATGGGTTTATAGAATAGGACAGTTTGTCAAATTTGTAAAATTTAAATTTAGCGACCAAACTCAAATCAAACTCACAGTGCATCACAAAAATGTTTTTAGCTAGCTCAAGTTTTCTAAAATAAGTCATTTGAGGCGGCTGCCCAGTCCAACTTTGGCAAAATTATTTAATTTTTTTCGTGATACCACAAGCACCGCACCAAGGACACTAAACAAACCATGTTTGTCCGACCAGCACGAAATTCTTTCGAACGTCTAACTTCGTTAGCAAGGGATTAAACGGGTACCAAAAGTTTGAAGCATTCGGTTAGTTAGCTATTAGGTATTTATTTGGCAAAACAGCAAAATTAAAGGCAAATAAATTAAGTTAACTGTTCATTTAGATTAAGGTAAATTTAAGAATTGGATTAAGACGTTAATACCCTTACAAACGTTAAATAGTCACGATTAACCTTATGAGAAAGGGTCTTTGATTTTATATGTGACTGGGAAAAGACACTACACGATTACTGAAAATGTGTGTTTTAAGCAATTAGGATTTAGTGATGCGCAATTATTTATACTAATTAATAAAAACTAGTAGATGTAAAGTTTGCGGTATAATGAAGAAATCAGGACAGAATGAATGGGGAAAGAAAATTTGACACCGTTTTATGCACGTCAAATTTTACATTTAAAGTACGCAAAAATAACAGATAACTCCGCAAAAATACTAGACTAAAGATCTCAAAATAATTCAGTTTAATGGGATGGCTGCAGACCAAAAAATCACTTAAAATTCTTTACAACTAAAAAAACTGCGTTAGAAACGCAAGTGTTTATATCTGGCTGACTTTCACAGTGGCATGGAAAAATGCAAGTCCAGAGTAATTAATGGAAACTATTGCAGTCATTTGTACTTATAACCTTAAGCGTTGAGACATCTATACTTAATCAGATCGGGACGTTGATGCGTTTAGATTACACAAATAAGGATTGGCAGGATGTAACAAGGAAGCAGAGTTGGAAGCATATTTTAGTAAATCATAGAAAAGTATAAAGTATGCGATTTGGGTCGAAGTGGAAACAGTTAGCTAAATCACTTTAAATGTCGCCTGAATTAGTTTCCTCGTAATCAAAATAATCAGCTTAACCAAAATTATGCAAATTGAGTAATTTAAATGGCGTAAGGTAACACTGCTAGAGCGTTTTACTAGTTGCAGACTCACAATATGAGTCACAGTGCACCCACGTTTGTGCACGCGAAGACGAAGAGCCACCACGTAATTGGTGCACACGGGTAGGTGCGTAAATGCGCATTTGTGTATATAAATGAACGCACATCAACTGTGTTAGCAGATTGAATGCACGAACATGGTGTTAATTCAGCCCATTAAATCTACCAATCAGCTTAAACTCGAAGCAGCGGACACTAAGAAGCCCACCCTTCTTAGCATAGCAATGCGAAGACATGAAACAGCCACAAGCGACACGGAACCATCTCCTTTGGAGGCAATAAAAACAAGAATCATGGAGCAGAGGAAACAGTCTTCAGAACCTGCTGAGTGCACGTCTCCGCCTGCATCCAAACCAATGCCCCATGCAGAGGACGAGCAGAAACCCCAGGAGGATGTTTTCGAGCACGACGGAAATTCACCGACTCACCACCCGGACGATGAAGTGGATGGGGAAATGAATGATAAGGAGGAAAAAGATTTAATTGAAATGTAACCTATCATACTTAATCGTATCTTAATATATATTCAGTCCGTTATAACGCCGTTGGTAAAGGTTAATATGTCCACGAAGCGAGTCAGAGTTACAATGCTAAAACAAATTAGTGTTTACAATATTTTATTTCAAGTAATTCTTTGCAAACAAGTTAACATGCTTCATTGAAGTAATGATTTGGAGATTGTATGCGCTTATATGCTCTCTCTATGGCTCATCATAATGGTTTTATATACAAGTGTCGAAGAACTCGCAATACTAAATATGAAGCAGAAAATCATTTTTTTGAGATTTGGGATAATGAATGTTGTTTGAGAATCGAATTCAATTGCACGATTCTTTAAGCATTTTTGTAATAAATTGCGCAGTGGGGTGCCATAGGGAGTGTAGAAAAGGCTCGGAGCCCAAGATTATGTCAATCACTTTATTGTAAGATTCCACAATTTAAAACAGTTACATGGTGATTTAGGAAAAAATCGTTTTTTTTTCTAATTCTTATCGATCCGTTATGATAACAATCACACAAGTCGTCTCATGTGGGGCTTTGGCGAATGAAGACGTGGGAAATTGAGCATAAAAGGTCCTTCTTTAAGCTCTTTACTTTCACTATTGTAAATTAATGGGAGACATCGAACATACAACACCGAGGCACTTGGACGTTCACGTTGAGCAACCTATCGCCCCTCTGGTTAAACACGGTCAGTGAGATTAATTAGCATTTTCTTTGTGTTTCGCGATCACGAGCACGTGCTATCCTTCATCGAACTGATGGACAAACAACTGGATGTGCGCTATCTGCCCATGGAGGACTGCACCTCTACCGCACCTTTTCTTAAACAGTGGCGTCGAAAGAAAGTCGAACGACAGTGTCTCCTGCCAGTGGAGTTCATAATTAAAGTCGAACGACAGTGTCTCCTGCCAGTGGAGTTCAT